>BHDV01070643.1:108073-132640 GCA_005406045.1 Adoxophyes honmai | reverse complement strand
TAAATGTTGTCGTAACTAAAATTATTATTTTTCTCTTTTTAGAGCATTTTTAAAGCGTGTTTTTTAGTTTTTTAAACTATTTATTAGTAAGTACTGATAGGAATTTATACGCGAAACCATATAGGCTAAAAACCTATAAAAATACCTACGTAAAGGCAAGTGTCAAGTGGAATGAATTAAAATTAATTTAACTCAATACAAAACCATCTTCACACTCACCCTTCTTACTCGGTATAAAAAGTACTGGCACAATGATACCTGTTTCTTACAACAGGTTTCAATTAAAAAAAACACAATTGAAATGCGAAGAATCCCACAAGATGTTCGAAATTGGAACGTCGCTTGATCGGTCCGGTTTTTATTTAAAAGATAAAATAAAATCGAACCGGTTTTTTATAGGTTACAAATGTCATGAGAATTTGTCGGCTATTTTTATATGAAAACTTGATTATTTTCAGGTTTTCGTGTGAATTTTGGTAGCATTCGTTTTGTAAAGAAGTAAAGGGTTGTTTTTTGAAGAATTGATAAAAGGTAAATCAAAATTTAGTTCACAGGGAGTAAAATTTATTCATTGATTTGAAAGTTTTGAAACATAACTACCTACTTACCTAGTTTACCTATAGTTAAGACAAACGTTGTAAATCAAATTGTTCTTATTTTACTTAAATAGAATTTAAGATCCGTACCCACTCAAGGACAAAAAAATCTTGAAACACATTACCTACTTAAGTTATCCTTTCACTCTAATGTCGTTAAATATTCCAATTTACCGATAAACCTCAAACAAAGAAGCCCAAAAACAGAAACAATTCAATTCATCTACCACTACAAATAACTAAGCGGTTCCATCACTTTCTTGTACTGTTAGACCGCACATTCAAAATTTCCATACTAAATGTACTAAAGCGCTGTAGAATGCTGCAGCGCTCTACTAACACCACCCTATATCTATACCATAAAGCAAACATATAGGTCCTAATTCCTTTGAGAAATTTGAATTCCGAACGCCTAGGACGCCATCTTGCGCAAGACGTCGATAGAGAATAACTAGTTTCCCGCGTATTTTTTTCAAGAACGTCTTAAGTATACCATTTTTACGCCACTATAGCCCTTACGCCGTCATCTTACGCTAGTGAATCGCTCGCGTAAAAATGTTGCTACGTTCCTTCTTGGGTTCGAATGTGAAACGACATAAGACCACCAAACTGCGATTCACACTCGATTCTATTGTAACGCAGTAACGTATAGTTCTCTATGCAATAGTTTGATCGTAAGTGGTTTTGTAAGTGCGCCACTAAAATACAATAACAATGCATGTGGTTAAACTATTGCTGTCTCGTTTTGCCGGCTCAGTTTCACACGTGTTGGAAAGAGTCGACGGTATGCGTAATGTAAAGTGGGCGGGCCTTGATAGTTGTAGTGGAACTTTGGAAGAAGTTTGAAAGAGGGAGAATTTTATTGAATTTTCGTTCGGTTTCGTTAGTTTAGGGTACGGAATTTCAAGATGTCTGCAATTTGTGTTAGTTAAATATTTAGGTATTTAGTCTAGTCTCAGTTCTTAGTTGATATTGATTTTTTTAAACCCCATTCAAAATTATTTATTATTAAATTAATAAAGGTTTTTTATGATGCTTTACATTTACTTACCTGGTAATGATGATGGTTTTCCTAGGTACTGATTGTCAGATACTCAAATTACTAGCTGTCTTCTTTTATAGGTACATACAGCATGTCTTAAAAACACTGCACATTTTTTTTTATATATCTACGAATGTAAACTGCGGAGACACCGGATAAACATTGGGAAAAAAATTGCGTCATTAATTGAAGCAACAAAAACATTGTCATAACATATTGAGTATGTATTAAATATTTGACGATTAAGTTTTTAGGGAAGAAAGGGTGAAAACAGGACCCTATTATACTGACACATCCCTGTCCGTCCGTCCGTCCGTCCATCACCAGGCTGTATCTTACGAACCGCCTTAGCTGGACTGTTGAAAAGTTCACAGATTATGTTATAAATTAAGTAAAATTATTATTTGCGGGGGCTACAATCGTGTTTTTTTGTGTTTGGGTCGATATAGGTAAATAACGGTAACAGGTGGACACTTGAAATATTCACAGAATATTTACTTGTAGTTACTTATATCTACATATTTTTAAAAGCAAGTAATAAAATTTATATAAAATAAGTATCTGTTTAACGAAGGGTCCCGTACAATAGACGTGGTTTTTTACATATTGAACACCAATATCCCGTGTGGTGCCGGGTTAGAATAGCACCTCCCCATTTCTTCCCGTGGGTGTCGTAAGAGTAGGGTTGCCAACTATACTGTTTTGAACAGTATTATACTGTTTTTCACTAAATTATACTGTTTACTGTTTGGCAAAAAAAAAGTATACAAAATACTGTTTTCAGCATCAAGTCAACATTATCAATAACATCAACAATAAATTGGTAATAATATATTCCCGTGTGGTCCCGGATTAGAATAGCACCTCCCCCTTTCTTCCCGTGGGTGTCGTAAGAGTCGACTCTGGGAAAGGGTTAGTGTATTGTGGGCGATGGGCTAGCAACCTGTCACTGCAATATCACGTTTAACCATCTGGTTATCCTGAATTTGCTAAACGTGGCACTGGATTTTTTAATTCATGTGCTCTGCCTACCCCTCATGGGAACACAGGCGTGAGAATTTGTATGTATGTATGTATAAATAGGTAAAATACTGTTCGTTTTTCTAAAATACTGTTCAATAATCTTCATAGACCTGAATATACTTTATTTCTTGTAAAAAAAGTTGGCAACCCTACGTAAGAGTCGACTCTGGGAAAGGGTTAGTATATTGTGGGCGATGGGCTAGCAACCTGTCACTGCAATATCACGTTTAACCTTCTGGTTACCCTGAAATTGCTAAGCGTGGCACTGAATTTTTGAATTCATGTGCTCTGCCTACCCCTCATGGGAATAAAGGCGTGAGAATATGTATGTATGTATGTATGTATGAACACCAATACAGCTTAGGTACTAAATAGCCTTCCTATCTATACTAATACATATAATAAAGCTGAAGAGTTTGTTTGTTTGTTTGTTTGTTTGTTCGTTTGTTTGTTTGTTTGTTTGAACGCGCTAATCTCAGGAAGTACTGGTTCGAATTGAAAAATTATGTTTGTGTTGGATAGACCATTTATCGAGGAAGGCTTTAGGCTATATAACATCACGCTGCGTCTAATAGGAACGAAGAAACATTGGAAAATGTGAAAAAAAAAAACGGGGAAATTAGTCACTGTTCCACGCTGACGGAGTCGCGGGGACAGCTAGTATGACAATATAGGAGATTGAAATATTACAGGGTGCAATCAAATTGGTGACACGAAATTAGTGTTTCTTATTCAGTCAATGCTACGCGACATTTGCATTAGTTCAATTGTTAAAAAAAATAAAGGCCAACTTTAGTTTAAGAGCATTTAAGAGACTCACTCATCTTATAAAATACGGATAACTCACGTTATAAATCGAGTTTAGCTCGACATGTTTCGGACTAATTCGTAGCCCTTCATCTAGGAGCCGCAGCAGCTGCTGCTGCCAAACGCGAACTGCGCGCCTCGGCTCTCTTCGCGCGACTGCTCGTGCTCGACGAAACTAACTCAAATGAAGAAAAATCAAATGAGGTCTAATTTGTAACAGTGTTAAGGTTCTTAGTTTTTGTCAGTTCGAGTCGCAACGCGACGGGCGTAGGTAGTTACCTTATTTCTTAAACCACGAATTCACTTTCACGACAAATATCTCGAATATATTAAAGAAAGACTCGAGGCTCTACAGAAGTTGTAGGTACGATATTTTTATTACGCTTTAACAATGGTCTAAAAATAATCAACCTGTAGTTTAAAAGTAACTTAATTTAGGTAGGTACTTAATAATTTATTCATTGTCGTTACACATAACATCACAATACGCCCTAATCAGTGTTTCCAAATGGGGTAGGTAGAGCTCATAAAACGTTACTTGTCAAAACCTCTATTTCACAATTCGTAGCCACTTTTAGGATGTAATGACATTAGCTAGAAATGGCTACAAAACGTGACATAGTCATGGATGTGTCTATGTAGCGTTTCGTGTGCTCTGCCTATCCCTTTTGGTATACAGGAGTAATATATAAATCATTTATGTATGTATCATTTATTAACAGTTAGTTTATTTATTGATTGTTTATTTAGTGACATAGCTAAGCCAAGACGTCAGACTTAGCTATCCACGTATTAATGAGCTAATGAGGCAAATTTGCCCGCCATTGGTCAACTGACCGCTAGACAGCGGCGGCTAAGGAGTCGACAAATTTATAAAAATAAAAATTAACCTTTAAAACATAAAGTCAACAATGAAATTTTCCGTCAAATATTTTACAGTGGTATTTCGACCACTGGTTACAATATTCACAGTCAATTTCCAACCAATTTTAGCCCATAGCCTAAAGTAAGTAAGTAAACACATTATTGTACAAAAAATACAAGCAAAATATATCCTACGGGATTCATAACAACAGCCTACCTTTGAAATACATTCAGGAAAGTTAATTTTTAAGACCGACAAAAAAAGAGGTAACAATAAACATGATGAAATATCGTATTAATCACAACAGCATATCTTAGACCTACATAATTATTATTTCCTTAGAAGAACTTTCGGAAGACATGGAGATTTGTTATTTGTCACCAATTGACCCGTGACTTTTGAAGCGGCCTCTGGTGACGTGGGTGCGTAAACTATATTTGACATCATTACATACTTTAACTGTAATTGCTTCTCTTTTGTGCGAAGTCCCAATTACTGTAGGAAGCCTAACGCCTCGGATAGGCAATTAAAGTTCCTCCAGCGAGGCTAATTAAAATCTATATTGTACGCATGTTTGTTCATTAACTGTTTAATATATTGTATGTTACGTGACTGTGACTACGTGTGTTCTAATTAGGGATGTCACGAATATTCGCGTTCGCATTTGCATTCAAAAAATTCGCGTCATTTGATGTGAATTTTTGGAAATACAGCCGTGGTGTGCAGGTCGCGTCTTGTCTCGCTTGCTCGATGCTGATATTGTAACTATTTTTTTTATGTCAGATTTCATTAAAAAATACTTTTTGTGTTCAATTAAAGTTACAATGTTGGTTTTGTGACAGTAACTTTTCTGTCACAGCAATATCACGTTTAACCATCTGATTACCCTGAAATTGCTATACGTGGCATTGGATCTTTGAATTCATCTGCTCTGCCTACCCTTTTGGGAATACAGGTCTGAGAATATGTATGTACTTATGTAACTTTTTTATGTTTGATTTCATTAAAAATTACATTTATTCGCATTCGCGAATGTGTAAATTTTGACATTCGTGACATCCCTAGTTCCAATGAAGAGTGACGTCAGAATAATGAGATATACTTGGTCGTAGAGTACAAAGATCAATTTGACAGAGTTTCTGAAAAACATTTTCACAGTTGGTTATGAATGTTTTTTTTTAATAAGTAGAAGTGGGCTGACTAACGAGAACGCCGACAGTTCGGTATTATTTGTCGGCCGATTAATCGATTTATTTGACACTGTTCAAATAGTTATCAACTAACTGCACCACAGCTTACTTTTCACTTGAAATATTTATTTTTAAGATTTAACCCGGGTCCATCAAGTTCTCACTTAGGTACCTATGTAGGTACATATAATAAAAACAAGTTATTCTTACACACAGTTATTAATTTCATTTATTTCAAACTAGCTTTCCGCCCGCGGCTTCGCCCGCGTGGAACTCGGTTATATAGCGGTATAAAGCACAACTATGCGAAACTTCTCGTTTCAAACGACACAGCGCCATCGATCTATGATCTATCAATCGGTCATCGATTGATATCGATCTATCATCGATCGATATCGATCTATCAAGCAAACTATATTTTTGTTTTCCCTCGGGAACTACATTTTTTTTCGGGATAAAAGTAGCCTATTATTTAATCCGGACTTCTATCTTTAGGTCTGCAAAATTTCAAAACAATTGGTTCAGTAGTTACGGCGTGAAAGCGGAATAAACAAACAAACAAACAAACAAACTCACTTTCTGAGTTATAATATTAAGTAAGGATAAGGATTAAGATGTATTATGCATACTTCATCAGACAATGTCTTCGCTTATACATTAGTATCATTATCATATCAGAAAAACAAACATTTCTTTAAGCTATCGCAACATTTCCTCTAAACTTCCCCAGTAAAAAATCAAAGTCAACATCGCACATAAAACATTTATATTTATTATTTTTATAACATCAACAAAACGTCGGCTCCACGGTTTTCCCGCGGGTCACCGGCGGTCAGCGCGTCCAGAACTCATGACGTCACACCACAGCTGTTTACACTCACGCAAACATCGTACTAATATAGGTCCTTACCTATATTAGGACCACAGACTTATATCGAACTAGATACCGCGAGTTCCTGCATTTGTATGAAAACCAAGCGTGTCACTTTTTCTCAACGGTAGGTATACTAGGTATCGTCACATTAGCTCTTTAGTGATATGAATTGACAGTCCGAGTGAAACTCATTCAAAGATGATGCCGCCTTATTCAAGTTATCTTGTCTCTAGGCAGTTAAACCTAATCTAAGCGTTATAAAACTAAATAAAATCGCGTCAAAAGAGGAGCATTGCTCTTCCTTTTGGCACGCAAAGTACATACACTTGAGTCATCTAGTTCGATATAAATCTGTGATTAGGACCTACGGAATTGACGTTTTGTATATTTTATATAAAAGACGCGTTTTTGATATTAAAAGTTTATAGTTACCTATTGTAAGGAGTTTGAATGTATTTACCTTCGTATACTCCGTTTATTTTAACACTAGCTGTACCCGCGACTCTGTCCGTGTGGAATAGTGACCAATTTTCCCCGTTTTTCCTCACATTTTCCAAGGTTTCTTCGGTCCAATTGGTCACAGCATGCATAAAGCCTTCCTCGATAAAATCTATCCAACACAAAAATAATTTTTCGATTCGAACCAGTACCTATAGCGCGTTCAAACAAACAAACAAACTCTTCCGCTTTTATTAGTATGGATTTGAATTTGAATGGTGAAATCCTCACACATTTTGTAAGTAAACCCAATGCGTCGTAGCAAATGATACTACCGATTGTATTGGAAACATTATAACAAATAGTATTAAATGTTATGGTAATAATGATTCCAATTTTACCTTTGGATTCCTGAGAAAAAAATCATACTTTAGTCTGTTAAAAGTCTTGTCTTAAATAAATGAAACAGATTTAAGTTTAAATCCAAAATTCCGGGAGCAAAAACAGATGTATTGTGTTTTTAACCGACTTCAAAAAAAGGAGGAGGTTCTCAATTCGTCGGGATATTTTTTTTTATTATTTTTTTTATCATTATTTTTTTTATGTGTGTTCGCTGATTACTCGAAGACGCCTGGAACGATTTGGATAATTCTTTTTTTGTTTGAAAGGGTATAGTTTCCAGGTGGTCCCATTGCCAGCATATCTTGATCTGATGATGGAATATGAGGGAAATCGAGGGCAACCCTCAAATTTTATTGGCACAGGTAATGTTTTAGTACCTTTTTCAAAGCTACACTAGTATTTACATCTGGCAGTAAAAAAAATATCCTTAATGCTTGAGTTAAATGATAATACTTTCAATATTGAATGTACCTGCAGACTGGAAATTATAATTTCAGTAATTAGTGCATGAGGCCTGCTGGTGATGGAAGGTCACCCTCATTATTAGACAAATGCTTTCAGTATAGCCCAAATTTGAAGTCGGTTTTTTTTTGTTTAAAATTATCGATGTCATTTTTGCGTAACTACACATCATGGCTGCATTTCCAAACGGGGTATAGGCAGAGCACACGAAAGGCTTCAGTGCATGGTCAAAATCATGACCATCTCACGCGTCGGAGCAACTTTTAGGGCAATTTTAGTTTTCTAGTTTAGAAGTTATTATTTTGTGACAGGTTCCTAGCCTGTCGCCTAGAACGTACCTTAATCTATTTCCCGTAAACCCGTGTAATGTCACATTTAGAATAACATCTCTCCATGTCTTCCGTGGATGTCGGTAGACGCGAGTAAGGAAATACCAACCTGTCCCCAACCCTTTAACTTAAAACCTAAAACTTATGCTTGAAGTGGCAAAGTCATATTACGTCAAAGTCCTGTTTTGTCTGTCTAGCGTTTTTTATGCTCTGCCTACTCCATTTGGGAACACAGGTATCTTGTTGGACCAAAAACCATCTTCTCAAGTAAACGTTCATTAACATAATTATATTATTGGTGGATAAAAAATAAGACCATTTTGTCATTTTATTAATTTAGGTCCTTTTTTTCGTTAAAAAAGTTTTTTTTTTAACTCACCGGGTGACGCTTTTTATTCTAAGACACAGGAGCGTAAGATATTTTTTTTTCAAAATCTTTTGAAGTGTGATATTTTAGTACTTCAGAAGCATTACTTTTTTATCGCATCTATAACTGATTTTATATTACCCAAGTAAAATTATCATACAGGGCCTTTTACCTACAGCCTATATTATAGCGAGCAGTTGCAGTTTTAGATCTGTATTTAGCAATAAACTATGAAGTATTTTTTACGAAGTTTGTTCTTTTCTTAACAATAGATTCAGTAGATAATGGTCCGTCAGTCCACTTCGTTATAATAGGCGAGTCAAGAAAATAATAGAAGAGGTTTCGAGATTTAGTTACACTACTCGCCGGCAGATGGCGCTGTCAATCCAATAAGAAATTATTCCAAAATAATTTCTGATTGTTATAATTCTTACTAGCAGACTTTATCGTGCCTAAAAAAAAATGCCACTTTGTTTATTATAATCACTTAAACTTTGAACTTAAAACTAGTATAAAGTTAAAGATGTATTCGTGGCGCTACCGTCTATGCGAAAGTTCAAGCTTGTATACAAAATGATTAGTTGCATGTTTATCCGCATTACAAGCAACATGGCGCCGTATTTTCAACGAATATTAACAATTATTACAAACTCTTTCACTTAAAAGTAAATAAATTAAAAAAAAAGACCATTTACTTGTTTCATTATTACAATCATTGCTTTCATTGTGTTCTTCGGATTTGTTGCTTGCGTATTTTATTTGAATAATACCTACAAATCCATATTTTTCTGAACAGTTTGTTCAGCTTTGATTAAAACAGTCAGTGTCAGCTAACGTATAAAAAGGCTGCTTGTTTAAATAATAAAAAAATTAAAGCAATATTCCAATTTAAATTAAAAACAATCACCAGTCTGCCAGAGTATCATATGCATTCATTTCTACTCGCCACGAGATGGCAGCGTAAGCAAGTTTCTAAACAGTTCTGACTTAACTTCTACTACTCGTTCAGAGATGGCGTAGCGGGACTAATTTCTAATTCTTATTGGATTCTACGCTTTGCACGTATTACCTTGGAGTAGTTCTTATTTTTTGAAATTCTATAATTCTATCAAATTTGACTAAAGAACTTAACGTAGGACATTTTCAGTGAGGTTTTAAAAATATTTGTTATCGATATTAACAATTTGCTTTTGCAAAAAATATACGTGTTGTAGCTTATTTTGCCAATAATCAGAATACGAATTTAACTAAGTCCAGCAATGGCCCTAAATTAAATTTCTGACTATCACTAGGTCGACTAATACAAATAATTTTAGGTATAACTCAGACTTTATATTTTTCATGTCGCTGCTCGTGTCGTTGCATGTTTTAACTTGCTTATACATAAATATCTTGTTTCTGTATAATTATCGTGGAATAACTAATAATTAATAGTTAGTAAATTAGTAAATTAATAAGTTGCCGGGAGAGCGACGGAAAACTGAATACAAAAACATAAACAGTCAGACAAAAATCTTTGTGGGGTCGAAGTTGGCAACGACATTATGTTTTTCTGACTTTATTTAGTCAATGAAAACTGTAAGAAATCCTGAGAAGAGAAACAAAAATCAAAATCAAAAATATATTTAAGCAAGTAGGCCGAACATTTATTCTTATAATTAATTATATTTATTTATATAAAAAGTAAAGATTTTATTTTGTACTATAAAACTTTGCACATTTAAATGTTTTTCTTCTGTCTTTTTAACATAGCTTTTGGATATAATTCGGCTTCGACTTTTATAACCCACTAACAATAAACTAACAGGAATAGACCACTACAAAACAATATTTATATTTTATATACTTATATTTATAAACATCACGCCTGTATTACAAATGGCGGAACACATAAAACGATTCTTAATTCAAATCCTTTTACGTTAAAATTGGTTAAAATCTGTATTCCCGAATAAATGGTACAATGTCCTTGATCTTGTCTTTTTCTTACGGACCTGTTGTCCCCTTCGGGGCTAACCCTTCCAATTCGCACGGCTGACCACTGTCCTTTAATAACCGTGACGTAGCTTCGTATTGTTATGTTACTTATTGTTGGGCAAAGTGGACTAAAGATTTACTGGGGTAAAGGCGAGGATAAAAATGAAAAAAAATTGCATTATATTTTATTTCAGAATCTAAATCAATGTAATGGCATCGTAATGATAGTTACTCCGTATTGTTTTAGTAGAATTTGGCAAAAAATCCTACTGGATAAGCAAAAATATTCAAAAAGTTTGCTAAGTTGAATTAAATATGCATTACTGTGTTTGTACTTGTATTGTGCGAAACAAATTATTGAAAACAAAATCATATACACTTTGTAACATACATATATAAATGTTGTAGTGAAGGAACCTGACAATTTCTTCTTTTCTAAGTTGCCTCTTACGATATCTTAATTATTTGATTATGGATGTAATTTTAAAATCAATACAAACCAGAGTATACATTTTATTAAAAAAACATTACCAAACACCAACCCAGAGCAGGCGTACTTTATTAAACACAAATGCAAAGAAATATTTACTCTTATATTTAGGTACAATTAAAATTTCAAGTATTTTTACATTTCAATGAAACAGGTTTACAGTTTTACAGTCACATAACAAACCCCACTTTTGAAACCTTAAAATTTAAATACATATTATGTAACATTGTTATCAAACTCTATTTTAATCTTTCGATAGAAAAACCTGGCAATCATTTTAGACTCAACTAATTGAGATTCGTCACGGCTCAGTACTTTCAATAATTTCTTAAAATGCACAACGAACAAAAACCTAACGAAGCGAAAAAATCTGTCAAAACTTCTTTAAAAACCGGTTCTTATTTTCAACCCTTCAACCCTTTTCCCACGCTGACCGCTGTCCAGTGTCGTCCCTAAATAAAAATAATAAAAACCCTAAAAACCGCTTCTTGCGCTCGTCTTAGAAACCTGTTTGTGTTCCCACACTGGACACTTGCGTTTGGGTCTTTCTGTCCAGTTGCACAGTTGACGGGTTGAGGTGTTGTTCGATTTTTAAATCTGTTTTTAGTCCGAACTTCAAATCCGTGAGCAGTCGATTTTTTGATATTCACGTTTTGTTTTTTATCAGTTGAAAATTTCTTATTAGCCAGTCATTTAAAAATAACGGTAGTATCGCAATTTTAAAACAAAATAACTGCATTCAAAATGTAGTGAAGTTTCCGTGTTGTGAAAATATGAAACAATGAAGACCTCAAGAAAAGTACAATCAAAATGATGTTAGAAGTCGAAAAACAAGAAAATTCAAGCCAAATTGTTACTACGTCCGTTGTCCTCTGGTACCTACATGAAACCTACAATAGAATAGTGAGTCCAAACCAAAGATGAAGGAATTTCTTGTTACGTCGGCGCACCGTTGCTGAGATGCTCTGAAAATGAAAACAAAATAAATGTAAGTAGTAAATTGTGGCGCTGTTACCTTCAAATGGGGTCAGTTGGGATTGCGAGGGCAGATGCGTTGATAGTTTTAGTATTTTTTGGTATAGCGGCCATAGAAATACATACCTAACCTATCTGTGAAAATGTCAATAGTCTAGCTAGCACAGTTCGTGAGATACACCCTGGTGACAGACGGACGGACGGACGGATGAACAGCGAATTCTCAGTGATAGGCTCCCGTTTTCACCCTATAACCCTAAAAACCTAAAACTACCTAAGCTATAAATGTAGGGATCCAAAAATATAACATATAAGATATAATATAAGGTAAGATTAGATAAGATAAGATACAAAGCAGCCGCTTGCCCCGGCCCGTAAATCTCCCCGGGCCAAACGAGAGAGTGTAATGAGACGACGTGCATTTTCTCAGCCGGCATCAGTCAGCGCGAGCCGCAGAAGGAGGGAAGTGAGATGAGTGAATGGATGGATGGAGAACGAATTTGCACACAATCATTCTTTACAATATTCACTTATATCACTTCCTTATATTCTATGGATTTGTGTGCTCTACTTACTTCATTTTACATTCGTGATATGTGTGTGAGTACACACACTTGTATTATAGTACGTTAAATAGACGTAATCGCGACTAATTCTACGTTTTGTAGCCACTTTTGGCATATTTTTTGGTTTAAAGTTAGGTGGAAGAGATACAGGGTTATTTGTAAATCACTGACACCCTTTTAACCCTGTATTCCTACCACTTAAACGAATGTTTTTTGTTTTACGGTTTTTGTCAAAACTCAATATTTATCGAGTAGTAACGTTTTGAAAATTTGAGACTCACTCTGTTTCATTCAATACTCTGTACCGCAACACTGGCGGCTGGCGGTACCTTTGACTGTCGGCGTGCCGGCTTGTAGGTAAAAATCAGAGTACGAAAATTTTGTACAAGGATTTATTAATTATTATTTATTAGTATGAAAAAAAAAAACTGACCAATTTTAAAAAGTCGTAAAACAAAAAACGTTTGTTTATGTGATAGGAATTTAGGGTTAAGAGGGTGTCAGTGATTTACAAATAACCCTGTATAACAGTAACAGGGTATACCTATATTCCCAATTAGATTATGCAGTGTACACAAAACTCTGTAGACAAAACTATAATTGTTTCATGGATCATTGCTAAATTTTAGCACAATTTTAGGTTTAGAGTTGCATAATAACGACAAGTTGCTAGCCCGTCGCCAAAAGCTTTTTTCTTAGTCGCCTCATTTGTATGGATATTTTATAGGAATTGTATGCAGAACTTTAACAACGCCGCTTACTTGTGAAAGTAAAATCCTTTTCAAATCTTTTCATCACTATCAAATACGGTCACCGTAAACTTATCCATTACATAATAGAATTAAACTCTCGCTCAATGTTCAAAAAGCAAACGGAATTTCCCATTCACTCATTGCATTCGCTTCTTTATCCCTTTAGCCCGAGCCAGCCCGAGAAAACAAATTGCAAATCATCTGCCCCCGCCAAGACGCGAGCTAAATGACTCAGTCGGAACTAAATTGCTCCCGTGAACGGATTGCCAGCAAAATTTCCGTTAGTTTCAAATTTTAGAACGCTGCGGTGGAGGCAGAATTGTATCGGTCCCAATTGATTGTTTGGCGATTTGGGTTTATGGAGCTATGTAGGGTATAATGGGATGGTAGGGATAAAGACGTAGGTCGAGCGTTCTTTTTCCTTCAATTCGGACTTTGGAAGATACTGGCTGGTTATAAAAATGGGACTGCTGAGGAATGAAAAATAGATTTTGATTTGAAATTAGGGCTTGTTTTTTTTTGTGGCCAGTTATACAAGTAGTACAAGTAGGTAGTACTCGGTAATACAAGTAGGTAGGCACTTTCATATTTGTTTCTTTATATACATACGTGTAAAGTAGTGACCTTTCCAAACCATTGTGAGCGGTCCACCCACAAAAATACGCAATTTCAGACAGATAACTTACTTTAAACAAGCACATATAAACAAGCAACACTAAGAAAAATCATCCGTCTTCCTTACGCCAATCCCTAGTTTCTTCGAGACCATTAGTATGGGCCCATTTGGGCGCCCATTTAGATAAAATGTCACAGATTTGAAGACGGGGGTGGGGGTAATGAGACGCGAAGATTTTGGGGGTGCAAATGTTTATATAGGGTGCGAATTTATGTTCCTTGATTGTTTGTAAGTTTTTCGTATTAGGTAGTGTTTGTGAGGATTTGTTTGCGGTTGTCATGGTAACCGTTTTTTGGGTTGCGCTTTTAACCCGTTGTCTGCGATTGATAGGATCTACGTTCTAAATTCATGAATATATTTTTGCATTTTTATTTTTATTATTTTTTTCCCCGTGCGGTGTTTGATTTAGAATAACACGTCTCCATTTCTTACGTGGATGTCGTAGGATGCGAGTAAGGAGATAGGTTTAGGTATGATTTAGGCGACAGGTCGGAAAACTGTCACTTTGTACTTCTTTCATGTATGATGACGTGACGTAAAAGTGAACTGGTCATAGTTTTGACTATGTAGATAGCGTTTCGTGTGCTCTGCCTACCTCATTAGAGAATGCAGGCGCCTTGTAGGTATATTTTAGTCATAAAACAAAAATGATAATAGCGTTTTTACATGGGTACATAAACAACATGGCTGTATTCCCACTGCACTGCAGGAAGATAAGATGAAAAGTTAAATAGACCAAACCAAGACAATATCGTGTTCATTAACCACAACAAAAAACATTTGGACGTCATGTCACGTCGACAACTAAAAACAAATCACAAATACATTAAATGGGTAGTTTGTATTTGCCGTAAAGGGTGTTCAGAATAAAAATGGCGCACGGAAAAGTAAATATGTCTGGTGATAATTGTTAAATTTTAACAATTATCACCAGACATACTTACTTTTCCGTGCGCCATTTTTATTCTGAACACCCTTTACGGCGCTGAGTATTCTGTAGATTTCATTCGCTTATCTTTTACTACTTTTATAATGCAGGGGTGGGGGTGTGTCTATGTGTGAGCGCTTTGTTGTGTGGGTGTTTAGTTTAATTAAAGCTTAGATTTGGTGTTATTGTTAAATATTTTAATGATATGGTTTTAAATGAGGTTTTAGGTTCTAATTAGGTAGATGAACTTACTTAGGATATATTTTAAGTTAATTAGGTAATTAATTGATATCTAATGTAAATAAACGAAACTGTGCTTCGATTGGCATAATTATTGTTTTTTTTCAGCACTGTCTTTCATGACTTCCTGAAAAAAAAGCTGCTTATTAAAATCAGCATTTCTTAATTGACCAATTCGCATGATATCCCGTTATTAACGTTAAATTAATTAATTCAACACTCATACAAAATTCCAAACGAACTATACCAAAAATACATTGTACCTAAGTGTTAAAAATAAACCGGCCAAGTGCGAGTCGGACTCGCGCACAAAGGGTTCCGTACCAAAACTGCAAAAAATCTGAATTTTTGTATGGGAGCCCCCCTTAAATACTAATTTTATTTTTATTCAATTATTTATTTTTTAGGTAGATATTTAATTAAACATTCTGTGAGCATTTCAAGTATTTAGCTGTTACAGTTATTTAAATAGATCCAAAATAGCAAAAAAACACGTTTTTTTGTATGGGAGCCCCCTGAAATACCAATTTTATTTTATTTTAATTATTTCCCTTTAAAGTAAATATTTAATTAAATATTCTGTGAGCATTTCAAGTATTTACCTGTTACAGTTAATTAAATAGATCCAAAATAGCAAAAAAAAAACACGTTTTTTGTATGGGAGCCCCCCTTAAATACCAATTTTATTTTATTTTAATTATTTCATTTTAAAGTAAATATTTAATTAAATATTCTGTGAGCATTTCAAGTATTTACCTGTTACAGTTATTTAAATAGATCCAAAAGAGCAAAAAAAAACACGTTTTTTGTATGGGAGCCCCCCTTAATTATTATAATTATTTTAATTTTAGTATTTGTTGTTATAGCGGCAACAGAAATACATCATCTGTGAAAATTTCAACTCTCTAGCTCTTACGGTTCGTGAGATACAGCCTGGTGACAGACAGACGGACGGACGGACGGACAGACAGCGAAGTCTCAGTAATAGGGTCCCGTTTTTACCCTTTGGGTACGGAACCCTAAAAACATTCTAGAATACAGTTACCTAATAAAAAAACAAAAACATCTCGTAAAACGAAAACACGATCTTAACCCTCCCAACGCGAACGTCTCAAAACTCGGCAAAAACAAAACACGATCCCCCGAACCCCAAGGCTCCCCCTTCTTTCCGTTGCTAAGTATCCACCCCTTTTTTCGACGTAAGAATTACTTAAAGGCGGGCCCTCCCCTCCACCCGGGGGAGGCGGGGGTTTTTTCACCCTTTGAAGAATTGCCCCAAGGCGGGGTGGGGAGGTAGTTGTAATATTAAATAGAGGGTTTTTGCGACCGTTTCCGGGATCGATAGGGTAGTTTTTTAGTGGTGGGTTGCTTGGTATCATTTTGGTGGATATTATTTGCTTGTTTTTCTCTTTGATAGTGTAGTGTAGTTTTGGACAGTGAATTGATTGTTAGTGACATTTAACTTAGCTGAGTATATTTCAACTTACACAAGTTTCACCGTAAAAAAAAATCTAAGTAGGTACCTAAGTTAAAAGTTACCTTTGCTTTTTATATTTAATTAGGTAAGGTAAATGTACCAATGCTCGACGCCTCAACGCCCAGTAGACGACACCTATCTGTCACCTGTCTCACTATGACATAAGGTTGCAAGTGCCGCTATTGGGTCAGTGTCGAGCACAGGGACGTTTTCCTTATGTAAACTTTATCACGAAATAAATTCCAGAGAATGCACACAAAAACACATAGTACGTAAAATCAAAAACTAAAACACGTTTCAAAATGATAGCAACACCAAAAAACTGCTCCAAATTGCATCCCAGAACCCGCTTTAACTCATTAAAACCATAAAAAGTCGGCTCCGCAAACTACCGAATATAACTCTCAACTAAAACGAAAAACGCCCCACGCACACAAATAAAAACTCCCCCCACTAACACAGACAAAAAACCGTTAACGAACTCCCCCTCTCATATCCTTGCAGAAAATTTGTTTACTTCCCTGCAAGGAGCTTGGAATAGGAAGCGCGGATTCCGAATTCGAATTTAGCTGGCTGGCTGGATTTTGCTTTGTTTTACGTTTTTAAAAGTAGTTTGTTACTGGTTGGATTACACGTACTTTTGTTTTTTTGCGAGTTGATTTTTACCTTTCGGTGTGGCCAGTTCTTTTATAGTTTCGATTTTAGTTCTAGTGAATTTAGTAATGATTTTGGTTCAATAGGGATTTAAGTACTTACTTTGCAAATATATAAGAATGTTGATGATAGGAATTTTGATGTAAAAGAATTATGTACTAAATTACTTTGAAATCTAACCGCAGCAGTTGCATCAATGTCTTGAATCTGGATTTTAGTATTAAATTGAAACTTAATGCAATGCTGCAATTCGCCCAAAGACATAGTTAACTATCTACCTAGTTTTAATCGTCGCTTTCGTCGGTTGAATCGCTTTGTCGATTTGAATCGTTATTGAACCGTCTTTAGAACACTTGACGTTCGAAATAACCTTTTTGAAATAAGGATCAAAGAAAAAAAATAGCAAGAAACCACCCTAAAACTCCATTACACGCCAGCCCTTACCAATCACAAGCACGATATGAAAACTCGTGCCTCGAATACGGAGCGTTCCAAACTTGAATTTAAACAGAGCGGCGCTAAGTTTCCGAATTTGAAAATTAAAGCGACTCGAGAATTAAATACAATATGGCGCCGGCACGTTCGAGACGGGATTAAAAACGGTTGGCACTGGCAGTTAAGAAAATGTGTTGCGGAAATTAAAAGTCCATTTGTATGCAGTTTAAAAAACGATGTTTTTGAATAATTTTTCTTTTGATAGGTGTACTAAAAAGCAAAAAAAAAAATAGTCTTTGAGAAGACCCTTTTAATACTCGAAAATAGCATCGAAGATAGTAGGTAAACTATAAGACTACTACAATAAACGTACTATCGAAACACACCTAAAAAAAAAAATTACTAAATCACAACTTGCATTTTTTTAAACTTCAAACATCCGTCACCCGTAGCAACACCTCAATCCAGCCAGCACACAAATTCAAAATTAAGAACAAACTCGCTCGACAACCAGCCAGTGTCTCGCGACACTTCATAAATCCACCATAATGAAAGCGTTAATGAAGTAATTCAGCTTTAATTATTCACAAAATAAAGCAATAATTCTTGAAGAATCAAATTAAGGCTGTACGGCACCTGCGTTGAGGAAAATTTCATGTCCCAAGTAACTTGTAATTAACAAAATACATTCAGAACTTGTAACTAGATTTAAATAGTAACGCTACAGGCGCGCGAGCTGTAGGGGTGGACGGCGTTGTGTCGATACTTCGATAGTGTGCATTTAAAATATAGCTATTTTTCATAAGTGGTGACTAAGGATAAATAGATTTATGTATGCTTTAGACGACATACTATAGATATACCTAGGTCAGTTAACTAAAGCTGGCACGTTCTCAGTAGTAACACTTGTGCAGTTTCGCTAAACAGTATGTTTAAAATTAATAATTTCGATCAAATCGGGCAGACTTTTCATGATACGTACGCAGTGCTAAGTCACGCCGCGTGCTAATTCACAGATACTACACAAACCCAATGCGTACATACGTTTGTTTTACGTGCCAGCTTTAGTTAACTGACCAGTAGCATCCTGTCACTATTGTGCTTATTAACTTAGAACCTAAAATATGCTAGAAGTGTAAAAAACAAAAAACTGTAAAAAATATAATAACGAAACAGAAGTTGTTCTTAACATATAATTCGCTAGAAAAAGATATGTTGCGTTAGTTTGGACATGTGGAGAGAATGAATGAAGCAAGGCTGTGTAAACAAATTTACAAGGGAAGGCTGATAGGGTAAGTCGGTCGAGGGCGCTCTCGAAGAACGCATGTTGACCAGATCGGAGTTGTACTAAAGAAAGGCCCGAAACCGTCGAGCGTGTATGACGAGAGTAATGAATGTGAGTGAAGCGAGAGAAGTATGTTAGAATAGGAGCGACTGACGCTCTGTTGTCTCTGCCTACCCCGCAGGGAGAGAATAAGGCGTGCCGATTATGTTATGGTCTATCGCTTGGATGTTAACTGGGAGAGATTTCTTTTGGGATAAATTCATATTACCACGTAAAGTTTCTATGCAAACCAAATGTTTGATGTGTAAAAAAGAGTCATACATACACATTTACATACAGTTAGTGCTATATATATTGATGAAGCTGTAAAGTAAACCGAAAAATTATTGATTTTGAAACAGACTGAGCCAAATTTTCGCCTCTTAGTATATCATAACGTCAGCTTTAGCAAAACTTTAACAAAAATCATCGATACGTCTTCAACTGGCCCATCCCTAGCCCCCATACAAAGAGACACTAAGAAATTATGTATTCCCCTTAGCGCAGTTTCGGCAACTTTATTGAATTTGTTCCGAGGTGTGCAGTACTTTTGTCGTGCTTCGAAATTCGAATGCGACGTCCCGTTTTAGACGCTAACTCCGCCCGCCATCTTGGTTCGGGTTTAAATTTCGAATTGAAAAGTTTTACGCGCTCCGAGGGAGTGACGGTTGACGGTTAAATAAATAAAGAGGGTTAACGAAAATGTTAATGTTATTTACAGAACGTGAAATATTTCTTGAGATTGATTAGAGATAGGTACATGATTTTAGACAAAATCACAGAATAGATAATAGTACTACGTAGAATGGTCCTCTCTCGAACGTGTTTAGGCGAAAAAATATTGCTCTCATACTATCGATGCCTGAGCATCTAGTCTAGTGTAATCCAAACGAATATGGATTAGATAGCGATTTCGTTTGCGAATTAACGCGGAATTGTATGGAGACGTGTCGTGTCGACCGCGGCAGTTGTGTAAGGGTAGTTCTTGAGAATTATCATTCCCCTGGCTATAGTTATTTAAAAAAAACTCGACCTATTTGTAACTAAGTACGATTTGGATTTAATGCGTAATAATGCCCCTTGAATAGGCATCACTTTCTGTCAATTTGTCTTTAATTAAGTCAAAAACTATAGGTTTTATGATATGCCAGGGGAATGAGGAGTCTCAAGAATTACCCGTAAACGTTCCACATGGACGCGTTGTCTCAGTTTCCATACAATTTTGCGATAATTCGCAAACGAAATCGTTATCGAATCCATGATCGTTTTGAATACACTAGAGGTTCTGCTTATTGTAGACCTTTCATGAGGATTGCACGCGGAGACAAAATGTACCTGTGATATTGAAACATACTACTAGTCTACTACGTAACCTGTGATAGGTTCTTTAAAACTTCTTAGAGGATAATTTTACTAAAAAATTAGTTCTTATTTCATTGTTTTATAGTTTTAGCTCCTTCTATTCTTATATGTTCATAGAAAACGCCTCTAGGGATAGCAACTACTAAGAAATTTAATTTTATTACACTATTCTTACCACACTCCTGCACACACCTTTATCACTTAAAATTCATTAAGCAACCAAAATGAAGTTGAAAAATTGATTAAAGCCGAGCCAACCGCGAACCGCCAACCCCCCTTGATAGCACAAAAGGTCCTAACTCCATACAAAATACATGGCATTTACAACCTTTTCGTTCTGAACCGGCAATAGTTCGACCAACTCCGGGAAGGGAGCGCCAAGACAAAGTTGGTTCGAATTTGGAATGCTTCTTTGTTTGAATTTCAATTTTGCAGCTTAAAAATGCATTTGTTTTTAATTCTGGCAGGTTGTGCATCGTTATGTTTATGAAAGAACTGGCTGGTTAATAATAAATGCACAGGATATTTTTTTTAATTTAGAATTACATTTTAATAGTGCTGTGAAGTACTTGTAGTCAACGTTTTGTCGATATAACTATTTATATGCTCCGGCTTAACCATAGGTATGGAAGAACAGGCGTGATGTTTATGTACTTATGTATGTATAATATTTTTTACTGTCACTGCAAAACCTATTCTATATTTCAATGTTTTTTAGTTTCCATCAAAATACCAATTTACCAATTAACGCTAATGAAAAAAAGAAAATAATAATGATAACATTGATGTACTAGATAATTATCACTTCAAGTGACGACGCCTCTTCTTGGCGACCGCGTTATTCTTAAAAACAACGTCAAAAAACATACTCCCCTCACTGGTCAATTGGTTGCTCGCCGGGAAACGGTACACTACCGCTCGAAGCCTCTGAGTAGCAATGTGCCGGCTTCCGGCAACCACCCAATCATACATTTATCCTGTCAATCGCCCGAAGGTTAACTGGCAGAGATCCCCTCGGGGATAAGTTCGCCTTTGTACATTTAAGTTGTTGTCCTGTTCCTTGTTTTTTGTAATTGTTTTATGTACAATAAAGAGTCATACAATACAATACAATACATTTACAAAACATACTTACAATTAAGGAGGAGGAATTAATGGTTTTTATTTAATCTTAACATCATTGAGCTAAGCGGATGGTAAAATATATGTTTAATTAAAGTTAAAACGCGGACAAAACTAATGGCGGGGCTGTCCGGCAAATTTTAAATTCGCCCGGATCCAATATTCGATGTTGGAATGTAGGCGAGATTTCCGGGTAGGTATACGAGTCGGGGACGGACTTGGGTGTTACGGAGAATAATCTTTTAAGGAGATTCTGGCTTTTAATTTGGCAAAGTTTCGTCGATTTGCTGCTGTGATGAGCCTATTCCCACTACTACAATTTTGTCAAGTTAGGTGCCGTAGACTGTTAGTAATATTAAGAGGATAGGAGTCGCGCCACTTCTCCATACAAACATACCTAGTCCCCTGTTTTCTCCGTGAATAATGACATTAGAAAGTGACATTGACAGTGACATTGGAAGTCACTCTGTCGTGTACATATTGAGGCTTCAATCATTGAATGTATGTCTATGTCTTCTCGGGAAATGAGTTATACGTAAACATATTTTCATCGTAATCGGTTCAGGGACTGAAGCGAAGCTTCAGCTGAAGCTTTAAAAATCATAATATCAGTAAAGATTTAAATAAACAATTTAAAGTCAATAAGATAAGATAAGAGCAGTGGGATATGCTTCTTACAAAGTTTACAGTTTATTTTGTATACATGTATTAGTAAATAACAAACGTATCAGCTACTTTAGTAAGAAATTACGAATTTACCGCTCGTGAAGAACAGGAGACATTTCTTTACGTCATTAATTCATTGAGATTAAAGGATGTATGAGATAATCATGATTAGTTTGACATAAAATCTTCTAATTAAAAACAACGCCTTATCTACGAAATCGCTAGCCCAAGCCCGTCCCTGCGCCACGGGCCAGAAAATATAAATTGGGTTTCATATATTTTAGTGTTGGGTTCGAAAGTGTTTTGAAAAGTAGTTGGTCCCGCCTAATTCCTTTAGTTTTATGTGCGCGCGTCACAACCGCCCCTCGCTATACCTTTCTCGACCCTATCTGCCACAGAATATTGAAACACTGGCCGCTTTTAGAAAACAATTGACGGACGCCGTTCAAAAACGGAACGTTCGGCGATTTTCGACTGTTTTTTCTTCGGTGTAAGGCTGGCTGGAACGCATAGGGATGGAAGAATTGTGGTGCCTTTTTGGCCCGTTTTTCGGCTGTTTGGATAGGCCGACCTTTTTTGGTGAGGGATAGTTTGCCGAGTTTCCAGTCGGAACAGATGTCGGGCATTGCATTTAAATACGGAGGATGAAAGTGTGTTTATTTTTTTAGTTTAGTTTTAGTTCTGGTAGAAGCCTTTATCAGGCCGATACGTTCTCCTACGTAAAGATGTCTTTTGAATCTTATTCTGGATTATACTATAGTCTACTATAAAGCCGGAAATACACATGCGCGCGTTTTTGGGCAAGTAAAGCGCAAGCGTTTAACAAATATGTGTGTTTCAGCGTTAAGTAAAGAGACATAATATATAAAACTCTTTATTTAATAAAAAAGAGGTAATACAGATACACAAGAAGTAGACTTATCTCAAATGGGAGTTTTATACTCAGCAAACTTTGTGTCGTAGAGAAGGGGAATCAATTAGGAATCGACAAATGAATTGCTTTTGAATTTAAGTACAGTTCCCACTAAATAACAAAATTATGTAAAAGTCATGGTGCCGGGATCGACCCTCGGAGAAGAGTTTTCTGTGTAAATTTATGTTACACAATCAAATCCATGACAATTTCACGTCTCGGAACCACTTCCAACAAATACTTTCCTCTAGCATCTTCATGGACTAATTTCTTCATTGCTTTCTCGAAGTTGACGTTCATTTGTCCGTTTTTTCGTTCCATATTCAAAACAACCGTTACACCCTCCCGGCCCAAGACGCCATTTAATTGGCGCATATTCCCCCCCTGATAAGAGTGCCTCGTAAATTAGCCGATACCAACTTAATTGCTCGCGATGCTCTCTTAAAATGCCTTTGTTTGAGCAAGTTGGCTTACTAGTTCACTTACGCACTTTTAGAATACATACATACATACAAACATCATGCTTGTGTTTTCAAATGGGATAGGCAGAGCACACGAAGCGCTACATAGACAAATCCATGACTATCCCACGCTTCCTAGCGACTTTTAGTATTAGGTTGAAACATTGTTGAAAGAGCACACTTTTTAGGTTTTAAGTTCAGAAGTACCTACTACCTATGTATATGGATTAGGTTGCTAGCCTATCGCTTAAGATGTGCCTTTATCTATTTTCCTTAGTCGCCTCTTACGACATCCACGGAAGAAATGAAGAGGTGTTCATAACCCGACACCACACGGTAGGTACTTTTACAATAGCATTGGGTATTTGAGGTATTTCCGTCTTTTGAAAAGTCAAAATTAAAATTGCCCATCCATTGGTTTGACTTATAGCTTCTCACGCAAAGGGTTGTGAGAATACTTGCGGTTTTTCCGTAAATTTTCTGCGAAAAATTATTTAGATCTTAAGAATCAGTAGCTCTCTGAAATTTTGACTCTGCTACCGTATTTTTTTCATTTCTGATCTGTTAATTTAATTTCCTGTGTGGTGACGAATGTAGAATGACACCTGGCCATTGCTGCCATAGATGTCGTAAAAGGCGACTAAAGAAATAGGTTAACAGGCAAGCAACCAGTCGCTTTTTCGAAACGTGAAATAATTATGGTTTTGTCTATTAACATAAATCTGTGTAATTGTAAAATAATAGTATCAATAAACGATATAAACTGAACATTAGGTAATGCACATCACTACACAATACGATACAGCTTTTCCCGCTACAGAATCCCCGCCCCTAATACGACGTCATCAAACAAATGAATAACTAATTAAAATAAGAATCAGCCGTCGCGGCGTCATCTTGTTCCAAATTCAAATGCAGATTGTGACATCTGCATATCTCGCGGGATATTGTTTTTGGAATGTCTACGAATGGAAAGCGTTCGAGGAGACGGGTTTTTAGAAGCCAAAATGTTGCTGGCTGGTTATAAACTGTTGAATGTTTTGTTAAGACCTTGACTAGCTTTAGCTTGAGTTTTTTGACGTGACAACGTCTTAAATTAGGTTGAGCTGGGAGTCACTTATGAAAAAGTGTAACGCTCGGTAACGTTACGATGA
>BHDV01070643.1:52393-90180 GCA_005406045.1 Adoxophyes honmai | reverse complement strand
CGAAATGGTTCCAGTAAAGGATGGTACGGCAGTGCTTGCTTTGCGCTCGACTTGGTGGGGGCACTGCCGTGCCCCCCGATAAAACAAAAAATACAAACAAGAGGTGAAGTACAAAGGCGGACTTATCCTTTAAGAGATCTCCATCTCCTGCAGTTATCCATTGAGTCATAAAGGAAACTTGATTGTTGATACTAACGAAAAGAGAGGCTACAACAAGCATGGTACATAAAGGTGGGTTTCCCTCGAGATCCCTAACATAGTTTGTCCTAAAATAATTTTCCCGTACTATTTTGAAATAATGTGCATCAAGCCTAAAAATCAATTGCCATAACAATAACTTTCCAAAATTCAAAAATAGTTGAAGATCAATTCGAGGTAAGGTTAGGTTAGGTTAGTTTTATGACCATACAGTTACAGTAGAGAGCGTCAAAAAAATCGTTCCTGAAATAAAATGTTTAGAAAACTAAATACAAGGCATGTGAGTGCTAGTACAAATGATCATTATGACATACATGAACAAACCCAAGACTTCAGGTTTCCTGGCTACTTCTAGCATACGTTTTTAGGTATTGAGTTGGTAGACCATAGCGACAGGTGGCTAGCCTCTCGCCTAAAATATACTTTAACCTTCCATAGTCACCTCTTACGACAATGGAAAAAATAGTAAGGTGCTATAAATCCGACAACACACGGAAAACGCGATTCTCATGCTATTCTAATACTTCAACAAATTACCAAGTAATCTTGCAAGTATCAAAACCTCGCACTCCGCGCGCTCGAAGACTCTGTTAAAGTTTTCCGTGCTACTTTCGCGGCTCTACAGAAAGTTGTGCCGGGCTCATTACGGTGCGCAAGCGGCGCCACACGGCGGAGAGACGAGCGGTTTTTTAAACGCTCTTATACATCCATACATACATATTTTCACGCCTATATTCCCAGGAGGGGTAGGCAGAGCACATGAATTCAAAAATCCAGTGCCACGTTTAGCAATTTCAGGGTAACCATATGGTTAAACGTGATATTGGAGTGATAGGTTGCTAGTCCATCGCCCACAATACACTAACCCTTTCCCAGAATCGACTCTTACGACACCCAAGGGGAGGTGCTATTCTAACCCGGCACACACACCACTCTTATACATACCCGTTCCATATAGCATATAGCACAGGTAAAGGAAACACGAAAACCATAAAGAGTGGATAACCGTAAAGGTCTTCGCACATTAAAATAACTCAACGGCGACTGGACTCTATGCCAAATATTAAAATTTATGCCCTGTGTCATATGTAGGTACAAGGTTTAATTTCAAAAAATTATATTAAAGTAGTGCACGACGAGTGGCCTACGCATCGTACACTAAAAGTCAACCCCGACTCGTTTGTCAGGCAATGACCACACGTTGTCCACGCCACGACAACACGTTGTCCACGGAACGACTATGCGTTTGAGAATGACGCGTGACGGGCAACCATTTGCCAGCCATCGCCGTTGACACCGCGTTGTCCACTCGTTGACAAAGTATTGCCCACTCACTAGTGACCATTGGGTGGATCAACTAGTTGACTACTCATCGAGAGTGTGAGTAGAGTTGCTGCCGCGTTGCGTTGTTTTGTGTGCTGTGTGAGGATGTATGTATGTCCTATACTGAAAAGTGGGTCTGGGCAGGTCACATCAGCCGAAAGTATTCACTGCGGTGGGCTAATCAAATCCGACGCAGCAGACAGACGGAGATACATACATACAATCACGCCTGTGTTCCCAAATGGGGTAGGCAGAGCACACGAAACGTGACATAGACAAAACCATGATTATGACTATTTCACGCTTCGCAGCTACTTCTAGCGTAGTTTTAGGTTTGCAAAGATGGAAGAGGTAGAAGTAGACAGGTTGTTAGCCTGGTTACAGGCGGAATGGACGTTCTCAGTGACTGGCCCCAGGCCGCTCTGGATCAGGAGGTATTGAGAACATGAGAGACCTTTTTGCCAGCAGTGGGATACTCAAGCTAGATATTATTTTACTGACAAAACTATCACCTTTTTCACTGCCGAAGATTGTGTGCTTGAAAGCTTTTACGGCGGTCTGTTAGCAGTTTCCAGTTCATTTAGTTTTCGGCTTTCTTCAGGTGGTATGATACTGAAAGAACAGTGATCTCCTTACTTTCCGGGTAAGCGTGACAAGGCCCGACATAGACTATACCTGTCACTGTCTAATCAGAGACAGGTAGTCTACTTCGCGCGGGGAAACCTTTCACATAGTTCACGTCCCCTCCACTTGGTCCTCTACCTGTCAAGGTGGTCAAAGTTTTTGCTAGCAATGTGACCTATGAGTGAAGACGTCAACTCGAATAATGTACCAGACAGACCCAAACATCCATGAAAGGAAGAACAGGGAGCCTACGATATCCAAATACGATTAAGCATAGGTTTGAAAAATTATTTTGTTCTACAACTTTGCTTTCAATTTGATTGTTTAAATACAGGCCCAGAAAAAATAGCTAAATAACTAAAAAAGCTGAGAACCAAAAATAAAACTATCCGTGTGATGTCGGGTTTAGAAAAATATCTCTATTTCTTCCGTAGATGTCGAGAATTCTACAGCGCTGATAGCAATCACTTCTCGTATAATTCTCCGTACGCACCATGACCTCATAGTAATGGCACTAAAAACCGCTCAACCTAAAAAACGATCGTTTAAAAACTCGCCGCAACAGTCTGGCAGACGCTTTACCTTCCCCGCTTCTCTACCTCCGGGCGTTTATATAATATCTACCAGATAACTTCCAGTTATATACGCATGTATTGACAGCAGAATATTTATTACAAACCTTTGTTATCTTTGCTAATAGACGTAGTTGCTTAAAACTAGTTTAAGTTGGCATTATATTTTAATGAAGTACCTAATTGGTATCGGATTTATACGCAGTAATTTTGAGGTGATAGTAGAGATGATTGTTATTAATAATTAGAGCAAATGTGAAGTTTGGTTCTGAAATAGAATCTGAATCAAGAAGATTTTTGAAGAAGAAATGCTTCTTTGTTACTTTAGTTACGTGTTAAGTCTAAGTTCTTTCGGGACTTTTTTCAAAAACAGATTTATGTTCAGTTTATTATGTTTTTACATTTTTAGAAAAAAAAGGTTTTAAACTACACTTCTTCATTTATTCCGTGGATGTCGTTAGAATCGACTAAGGGAATAGCTAAAGCTATGCTTTAGGTGACAGACTAGTAACCACAATAGTTCATCTTTCATCTATTTATGAAAGGTGAAATTATGCTGAAACTGGCTAGTTCCTAAACGTGAATGTACCTATGTAACGTTTCGTGTACTCTGCCTATTTCACACCAAGTTCTTGCAAACATAGTCTTTACTAAGCGCTGGTTGACTCAAACAAAATATACCTATGTGTGTATATGTAAAGTATACGGCCTGAATGCATAAATAAAATTTTGATTTTAACTCCAAACTTGATAACTTTAAATGCGACTACATCACGCCTGTATTCTGAAATGGGGTAGGCAGAGCATTTAAAACGCTACCCCATTAAAAAAACCATGACAAAACATGGCTTTAATAAGTTGTAAATACAGATAAAAAAACTTCAAAATTAGGCGAAACAGCATCTAGGCGAACCGACACGTCGACCACCCACCCGTTAAGCCAAACGCGATTGTCAAAACCTCAAACCTTATATCGATGACGCGATATAATCTCGCGCTATTAAAACCGATCGACAAAAAGTGGGGGCGGTCCGTCACCCCCCCCCCCTCGCCCCATTTATCCACATTAATATAACTTGACTCGTGATAAATTGCCGCCGAACCATTTTCTTAGACGAATCTCGGTGTACAGGGTGTTCTGGAATAGAAAATTAGAGCAATGAAAATTCTGCATTAAATCCGAAAAAAAGTCGTTTGGTAGATAAAGTACCTTCTAACATTGGTACCTACTTAGGTAGGTCCAGATACATACATACCTACATACATACATACTAATTCACCTGTGTTCCCAAATGAGGTAGGCAGAGCACAAGAAATACATATACAAAACCATGCCTATTTCACGTTTAGTGGCCACTTCTAGCGTACTTTTAGGTTTTGAGTTAGCAGGTATTATAGTGACTGGTTGCCAGCTTGTCACCTTAAATATACTATAACTTAACACCTCCCTATTTCTTCCGTAGATGTCGTAAGAACGACTAAAGTAAAGTATAACTTCCAATCCAATCTTCCTCAAGACTCGAGAGTAAACATTCGTATTCATCACACAAATATTATATATCGCAAAATTGTTTGGAAACTGAGACAGAGCCGCCAGCGGAACGTTTGCACAACTGCCGAGGTCGACACGTCTTTATACAATTCCGCGTTAATTCGCAAAAGAAATCGTTATCGACTCCATGATCGTTTTCAATACACTAGACGTTCTGGTCAACCACTGGGCTATCCGGCTGTCAACATCACATTCATCTATATTTCAACCTAAAATTACCTAAGAAAGAAGAATGTATGTATGAATCCGAAACCCAGAACACCCTGTAGCTCATTTTCTCAGCCCAGTAAGTAGATGGGAAGGCTCGCAAAAAAGGTAACGTCGAGCACAGACGCACACACACTCACTGACATGGGTCTAAGAAAGGCCGGGCGTGACGGAGGTCTAAAAGAAACAAGTGAATCGTGATTTTGATCAGCGCACTGATGAGTGAGAAGTAGTGAACGCTGATGAGTATGAAGGGTTTTTTTGTTTGGTCGCTTAAAAATGGAATGAGGGATAGGAAATTTCTTTCTGTGTCTTCCTTCCGGTACAAAAATAAATAAAAGGTAATAAAAATACTAAAACTTAATTTGTCATATTAAGTTATTAAGAAAGAGCGAATCATTTTCCTCGTTGGTTTCTGGAAAGAATTTTATAAATGTTACCAAAGTTTGTGTTTAAATTTTTTTTAATAAACTGATTTCGAAAAGATAGAGTAACGCGCCGTAGAAGTTGGTTAATAAAAAAAATGGATGTAAAAAAAAATACTTAATCTTTTTTTTTCTAAATTCTTGAAAAGATCCACAAAAATGATAATGATCTGTGGCGGGCTCAAAGTATCCCATAATACATCTTATAATCAAACACCACAATACACTTGCACCAAAATTCCCCCAAAGTACAAAATTACCCCAAACTTTTTCCCCGCACCCCGTCTTAACTTCTAACTCTTATAAGTGCGAATAATAATTACCCCCCTGTAGGGGGTTCGTTAGGGCCCCTAATGCCGGCAGACATTAATCATTCCTTTCATAAAGAGTGGGGTTCCGTAGATAAATAAGTGTAGTATGTGTTTTCTTGGGGTATGGTCCTGAGGAAACGCTAGGCTAGGAGGATAAGACGTTAACGGGGTATTTAATTAAATGTTTGTATACATTTTTCCAATTCAAAAACTCTCAAACAAATGGGTCTATTCCATAGTAAGTAGGTAAATAAGCAGAATACACTTATTTGAACAAAAAGAAAAAAGGGTACAACATCACCATCATCATCATTTCAGCTATAGGACGTCCACTGCGGAACTTAGAACTCCCTTTTAGATTACCGTAAATACTTTTTGGAAGCGACCTGCATCCAGCATTTTCCGGCGACTTTTATCAGATTGCCTGTCCATCTTGTAGGTGCACGTTCTACGCTGCGCTTGCTGGTCCGTGGTCTCCACTCAAGCACTTTTCGACCCCATCGGCCATCTGCTCTTTGTGCAAAGCGTACAGATAAGTCACAAATAAAAAGTGCAGATGCGGTGCTATCATTAAAAGGAATACCTCCTCTTGTCTGACAATCTTTGAGTAGTAGAGAGGAGCAGCAATTTAGGGAACGACAAGTGGAAAAGTATTTTTATCTCATGTGTCGGAACACGACATTGCGAGTACTGCTGCGACAAAATGAAATGATGAGATGGTGGTAAAGATCTGGACGGATAATGTACGAGGTTCTAGTTATATTTTTAAAGCTGTTAATGAGTGTTAGAATTGTACCACCCACAAAACAGCTTTAACATATCGAGTGTGACAGACGTACTATTTGTGATCGTGAATTGAAACTATGATCGCTTAATTTGTTTATTATACTACATTGGTTGTTGGAATAAGATTTGTGAGCATAAAAAAAAGTGGGAAAAGGCATAGTTTCCAAGGATCATTATCTAGCTAATCTTGGTAGACAGATTCGCGGGTAACAGATACATTCATACATACATTACATACATCAAATTTATATTCTCAAATGATAGTCTCAACATTATGTACAGTAGAGAAGCACGTCCTGCTCACAATATTTATAATTAATAATCCCGCCGCATCCACACTATGCTATCTCATTTCCTCCGCGAAGACGGCGCTGCCACATAATTATTCATCTTAAATTGCACGTGTATATGTATGTATGTTGCCTGTAGCTCCGGAACTCGAATTACCGCTTTGTAAGAAAGCGGGGCGAAATTTTGAGAATTTATCAAGTAAGTTTAATTATAATATTGCGGATGCTGGGTTAATTTTGTATGCGTGCATTTCTGAGAAGGGGGGTAATTTAAACTATGGTTATATAGGTTGGTGAAGTTTATTCGGTATTCTATGTTATACTTTTTGGGCTGTTTTTGTAAGTATTTGTCTTGCTTTTTTCTTATACTTCTCTATCTCTTCCGCGAACGTTGTAAAAAAACAACTAAGGAAATAGATTTAGGTGTATGTTTTAGGTGACAGGCTAGCAACCTGTCTTTATCAAAGTTTCTTGTTCATCTCACTTATAAGTAAAAGGTACTAATGCAGGAATACCCCACGCCTGTATTCCCAAATAGGGTAGTTAGAGCATACAAATCGTAACATCGTCAAAACATTGACTATCTCACGTATCGCAGCCACTTCTAGCATTTTAGGTTCCAAGTTAATTCGTACAATAGTGACAAGATACTAGTCTGTCGCCTAAAGCATACATCTTACTAATATTATAAACGTGAAAGTTTGTGAGTATGGATGGATGGATGGATGTATGGATGGATGTATGGATGGATGTATGGATGGATGTATGGATGGATGTTTGTTACTCCTTCACGCAAAAACTACTGAATGGATTTTAATGACACTTTACAATAATGTAGCTTATACATCAGAATAACACATAGGCTACAAATTGTAATGATATTCTGTGAATTATCCAATATACGACGATAATTCTCAAGTAAGTCGGGTAAAATCTGCCATTTCCGAGCTTTGGCGTCCGCTGTCAAAACCGTTGAAGTGGCGCGCATGCGCGGTGCAGACGTCACGCGTGGCTGAGTGCGCGACCCGAACGCGGGCAGACGCGTGATATTTGTCAAATGCGATTCAAAATTATTTGTGTGATAATTTTAATGCCATAATATTAGTTCTATTCTACGCCACGCAATCCGAAATACTTATTCTGCGCAGACGAAGTCGCGGGTAACAGCTCGTACATACATATTCTCACGCCTGTATTCCCAAGAGGGGTAGGCAGAGCACGTGAATTCAAAAATCCAGTGCCACATTTAGCAATTTCAGGGTAACCAGATGGTTAAACGTGATATTGCAGTGACAGGTTGCTAGCCCATCGCCCACAATACACTAACCCTTTCCCAAAGTCGACTCTTTCGACACGCACGGGAAGAAAAGGGCCTGCTATTCCTCTAGCATACCTATACCTATTTATCCTTAGTCGCCTCTTACGCCATCCACGGAAGAAATGGAGAGGTGTTAGGTATTCTAAACCCGACATCACACGGGCTATAGCATCTTAATATATTTCCTGAGTTGCCTCTTTTGACATCTACGGAAGAAATGAAAAGTTGCTACACTAAACAAGGAAAACACGTACACGTATTAACTTTCATACATATTTACAGGGTGACCTGTTTCGTTCCATTTCACGCATGACGCCAACGACAAACATTAGAACGACAAGCGACGCCATTACTCGACTGAATAATGATGACTGACGACCTGCCGCGACAGGCCGCGTCAGTTAAATTGACGCGATGCGAGGATCCTGCTTTAAAATTGTATCTCAAGCTAAACTAACAGAATAGGTAAAACTATTTACAGAAGGTCCATATTCACATAATGGGGCATATGTCATAATGGGGTAGGCAGAGCACATGAAACGCTATAATCGAAGCCATGCTATTTCACGTTTTAACCTCCTACGACCCAACTTTAAAGAGGGTACTTCCGATAAAGACCCAGTGTCTTACTACTAGGACCAAATAAGCGAAGCACTGAAGGCCCAGAACAAAAATTGTTCATATCTTGGTAACCACAACGAATATAGGTGTTATGTTTTAAGGGTACTTCAATATAGTTTTAGACTTGCCAGAGAGTGAAAAAAAACAAAAAAATATTTTGTTCTTTATTTATCACATTGGGTCGCTACGTATACTAAAAGGCACAGAGCCAGTCTTAGAAATTCCATAGAAAATGGAAATATAAACCCTTGAGATAACTAGAAATCAATGAAAGAATACAGTCAATGACATTACCGAATCTTAATTATCTGGTTTTAGTTATCAGTGTCTATAATTAAAAACTTAAAAAAATTAAAAAATAACCAAAAACAATCTTCTTTAAAGTGACTGAAAAATAATATTTGGGACTAGTTCAGTCTCTTTTCATAGCATTAATCATTAAATGTAGCACTATAGTCTAGTAAAATATCAAAAATTGCAAAAAAATCTTGCAAATTAATGCAAAATGATGTTACTTGTCTTTCTAGAAATTAGATTGTTGAAGTATCTCAAATACTTTATTATCTTTTAAATCTGTAACACAGGAACTATGTCAACCTGATAACCTAGACTTAGAAGAACCCTAAAAATGACGAAAAATATTTAAAATGTAAGAAAAAGGGTCAGTAATAAATAAGAAATAAATAAATAACAAACTCTATAAATGCCTAGCGTACTAGTATTAGTACGAAATAAATGTCACTAAAAAAACATACTGTTATTCACGAAATTACGGTAAAATTATTATGTTCACCCCAAATTCGGCCCTTTACCTTGAAAAAGGAACAAAATCTCGTTAGTTTAACATAAAGATTTCATAGATTTATATAAGTTAAACTAACTACCTTTCGTTTTACGCGCCATCGCCTCGACGTTTAATGACAGTAGACCGAAGTAAAACTTCCCCGCTCCTTGAAAGCAGTGCTGCCACAATGCCAAATATATCTAGAGACTAAACGTCAAGTAATACACGACTTAGCGTGTAATTCAAACGCGGTAGATGACGGGAAATATTTTGTTCTAGTACTATCACAGTGGGTCATTGCTCCAAGTCTCTGTTAAAATACTTGGGCTTTCACTGCAAACTGATTTTGTCCTAGTATTATCACTTTGAACCCCAAGAGGTTAAAGGCACTTCTAGCATATTATTGAAGGTTAACTGGCAGAGATCCCCTCAGGGATAAGTATGTACATAAGCCTGCATTTTGTTTTCTTATTTTTTTTGTAATTGTTTTTTTGGTTATGTAAGCAAATTTACAAGGGAAGTGTGTTAGGGCAAGTCGGTCGAGGGCGCCCTCGAAGAACGTATATCGACCAGATCGGCGATGTACTATCGAACCAACTGATTCGTGATCCACCGCAGAAAGTTGTCACAATAAACGTCATTAACATTTCCTTTGACAAGCAATGGAATGTCACTATGACGTTCACTGTGAATAGGTTCTATTGTGGGTCAGGAATCAATTGGTTCGATGGTACTAAAGGGAGGCCAAATTAGGAGTACCTACCCGAAACCGTCGAGCGTGTATGACGAGAGTGATGAATGTTAGTGAAGCGAAAGAAGTATGTCAGAATAGAAGCGAATGGCGCTTTGTTGTCTCTGCCTGCCCATACATACATACATACATACATACATACCGTCACGCCTCTTTCCCACAGGGGTAGCAGAGACCACTTTGTTCCACTTGCTACGTTCCTGACATACCTCTTTTGCTTCATTCACGTTCATTAGTTTCTTCATACATGCTTGTCGATTTCGGGTACTCTTGACCTGACCTGTTTCTAAAATATCCGCGATTTGGTCACGGAACGTCCGTCTAGGTCTTCTCCTCCCAACACATCCGTCCACAAAAAAGTTATAGATATTCCTTTTTTCAAGACACAATCTTCAAAAAATTCTAATCAACACATCACCTAAGATATATTTTACCTCCCAAGATCCCCAAATTTAAATAATATGGTAATACTGCGTCTCACCCCCTAAAAACTTGGCGTCCCGCCCCCTGTAGGCAGAATTTTAATTAAATCTCTGGGCAAATGAAACGTCTTGAAATTTTCTTTGTGAGCAGGTGAAATATTAACCCTTAGGGGGGATGGGGTAGTCACACCCTTGTTTATATTAGCTGAAAGGATTCGGGGAAATAAGATGCTGTGTTAATAAAGGATGTTTTGGATCAAAAACCAATACGCTGTGTTGTTATCTATAATATAGTAGGAGTACCTATGTTTAATACAGCTTCCAGCATATTTTTTACATACATACATACATACATACATCACGCCTGTATTCCCAAACGGGGTAGGCAGAGCACACAAAACGCTACATAGACATAACGATGACTAATTCATGTTTCTTGGCCACTTCTGGCTTAGAATTTCTTGGTTTACACACACACACACACACACACATTTTCACGCCTGTATTCCCAAGAGGGGTAGGCAGAGCACATGAATTAAAAAATCCAATGCCACGTTTAGCAATTTCAGGGTAACCAGATGGTTAAACGTGATATTGCAGTGACAGGTTGCTAGCCCATCGCCCACAATACACTAACCCTTTCCCAGAGTCGACTCTTACGACACTCTTATTCTTGGTTTAGGTGGCAGTTGTTATTTTATTTGTGGTTGGTAGCCTAGCCATAGCCACTCGCCTAAAATGTACCTTAACCTATTTCCATAGTCACTTTATGACATCCACGGAAAAAATAGAGAGGTGTTATCCTAAACCCGACACCACACGGAAATCATAAGGTAACGTGCCTGTGCTCGACACTGACCCAATACTTGGCACTTGCAACCTTATGTCATAGTAAGAGAGGTGACAGATGGGTGTCATCTACTGGGCATTGAGGCGTCGAGCATTGGTACTTTTACGCTACCTATACTTATTGTACTATCGAACCAACTGATTCCTGACCCACCGCAGAACGTTGTCACAATAAACGTAACAAAGATTTCCTTTGTCAAGCTACGCGATGTCACTATGACGTTCACTGTGAAAATGTCCTATGGTGGGTCAGGAATCAATTGGTGTGATGGTACTTATTGTGTAGAATTATTTTTATTTTTGGTCATTCACGGAAGAGCTGGAGAGGTAAAGTGTCATTCTCACCCTTCCACATCTTACTAATATTATAAACGTGAAAGTTTGTGAGTATGGATGGATGGATGTATGGATGGATGGATGGATGGATGTATGGATGGATGGATGTTTGTTACTCCTTCACGCAAAAACTACTGAATGGATTTTAATGACACTTTACAATAATGTAGCTTATACATCAGAATAACACATAGGCTACAAATTGTAATGATATTCTGTGAATTATCCAATATACGACGATAATTCTCAAGTAAGTCGGGTAAAATTACCATTTCCGAGCTTTGGCGTCCGCTGTCAAAACCGTTGAAGAGGCGCGCATGCGCGGGGCAAACGTCACGCGTCGCTGAGTGCGCGACCCGAACACGGGCAGACGTCGTTGACGTTTGTTAAAAAAGCTGTTATATTTGTCAAATGCGATTCAAAAATTATTTGTGTGATAATTTTAATGCCATAATATTAGTTCTATTCTACGCCACGCAATCCGAAATACTTATTCTGCGCAGACGAAGTCGCGGGTAACAGCTCGTACAATTATAATTTGCAATAAAACCACGCCCCCTCTAGGAAAAAAGGCCCAGCCGCACCAACGACCGTTAAATTAACCAGCAGCTAACCGCCGATTAACAGATTCGCTGTAATCAGTGTCCGGCGAAAAAACCGGCCCGCGGGCTGGTAAGTGTGGAGAGAGACCTTGTTAATACAACGAGCCATCATACTAAGTTGAAATTTCAACTGAAACTTTTGATTTTTTCTCTGGAATACTAAGGTAAAGCTAGATATTATTGGTGCAATAACACTTATTACTGTTTGTTGTAATTATTTAAATACAAACGGTATTAGCATTTGCGGCGAAGCCTTATGTTTACCTGGGTACTTAAAAATGCATGAGGTTTTGACAGGTACTTAAGATTAAAATCTAAAAATACACGGAGTATAGCATAATTTTACGTTTGAAAACGGGGGAAGAGTATAATAGTGACAGGTTGCTAGTCTATCGCCTAAACTATACCTAAACCTATCTCCTTAGTTGCGTTTTACGACATCCTCGGAAGAAATGGAGAGGTGTTATTTTATCCTGACATCATTCAAAATATAACTGAAGATACTGACGAACAGAGAAATGATAATACAGCGCTTAAATGTCTCGAGTGTCATCACTACATGGTACAATTTTTGTCACAAGTCCCACTTCAGAATTTTGATGATCTATATCTTTGTCGATGTTTAGTTGTTTGCTAAACTAAAAACCTCGTGTCATTCTTCCATAATGTAGCTAACGGACTAATTAGTAATATATTTCTAACGCAGTCAACGTCTATTGTCAGTTTTTTTAATTCTAAGATAACATGTTTAAAGGGCAAAGTTGCAGGTAAAAGCAGGTAAAACAAAGCCTCCTCCACACTCCCGCGCCCTGTGGTCAGTTCTTACAATAAATCACTGGGCTCTTAAAAATCCATTCCCGCCCGCAGACATATTAGCGCAGTGAACATCCCCTAACGCGGGACTTACCTTTTTTTACTGGTTTTTCGTACCGGTTTTTTGTACCGGTTTAGAATTTATAGAGTTAACTGGAGTTAAGGGGAGTTGAGATTGGTTAATTTTAGACTGGGTGTTCTTTTTGCTGTGTCATTTAAATTTTAATGTAAAAATTAATGAGGTATATAATTAATATGGTCTATTATTAATGAGTAAGTACCTACATTTTTGCAAGGTATATTACACCTATTCATTCCTTCCGTTAAGAGGCCATTAAGAAAATAATTAGTTATAGTGTGGTTTAGGATTTAGGAGTGTGTGTGTGTGTGTGTGTGTGTGTGTTAAAATCATACACCAATCACTCAGGAACACGTCCAACTCATCCCGCCATCCCCGTCTGGGCCTGCCCCGCCGCCGCCATCCGTGTTGTGGTTCCCACTCTGTGGCGTTTCTGGCCCAGACATACATACAGTCATGCCTTTTCCAAATGGGGTAGGCAGAGCACACGAAACGTTACATAGACAAAACAATGACTGTTTCACGCTTCAGGACTACTTCTAGCATATTTTTTCTCGGTATTAAATAATTGGTAATGGTAGGTATAAGTGACAGGTTGCTAGCCTGTCGCCTAAAATAAGCTTTAACCTATTTCCTTAGTCGCCTCTTACGACATCCACGGAAGAAATGGGGAGATGTTATCCTGAACCTGACACCATACGGCATACCAATAATTTATTTTATTTATATAACTAATGGAAAGCGATCACCATCGCCTATAGACATCTGCAATTTGAAACGGATTGCGGATGTATTTCCGACTCATTGCAATTCGATAGAAATGTAAAATTGTTTCCAATGCATCGGTATCACTTTAAACAAATAACTCAGCTCATAAAAAAATTGGTATTCCGAGTCCAATAAGACAACTTATTAGATTTATTTTCGTCCCTTCAAAGTTCACAGAGAAGTTAGAGGGCGCTACGTTCTTCGTATGAATTGCAAAGTATTTCATAAGACTGTAAAAAGGAAACTGATATAATTGTTTAAATTCCTACTAACATTTTATTAAGGAATACTGTCTCTCAAAAGCATGTTACAAAGCACTTTTGCATTCGTTTACCGCTACTCACCAACAGATGGCGCTCAGCGCTCTAGTTCCGCAAACCTCCGCGCACCCCAGCGCCAGACTTCATAAAAACATTTACAAGAGTAATAAAAGCCTGACCCAAATTCAATATCCCCCATGTTTAAAAACAAAGGAAAAAAGCAACCCATCTCACTTACGAGCCAATGAAGCGAGCAAATACGTGAAAAATCCAATGTGGAAAAGAGATAAATTGGAAAAAAGGGTAAAAAGGAACGCGACGGTAAGACCGAGCGTCAACACTCGATGGGGTTCCGTTGAAAGACTTTATGTTTATTTATTTTTTGGAGCGTATGGTGTTGGGTTTAGATTAACTTCTATTTTTCTTCCGTGGATGTCGTTAGAGGCGATTAAGGATAAAGAATTGTAAAATTAAGTAACATGTTTGACCATGCAACGTTTCGTGTGCTCTGCCCATCTCTTTTGGGATATACCTACATGATTGTATGTGCGTAATTATAAATTGCAGAACGGGAAGGCTGTATAGTAATTCGATTAATAATGGGTCGATTTTATTTGTAGGAAATATTGCACTTCTTATAAGACGTCCTATTAGAATTTGTCAGCCAAATCCATAACAAGAGAGGTGATTATGAGGTGGCTCTTGGAAATTGCATCTACCTACTAACTAAAGTTACGTAAAAACAAATCATAACACAATAATATTGAAAATGTACCTTTTTATTTTTGTACTTTAAAATTCGTTTAAATACAGGTGTAATTTATGATATGGACCTAAAAGTTTATTTTTATAAGGAATCACGCGTATTTTAATATTTTTTATATTTACTTAGATACAGTCATGTTGTACATTTTTTATCCGGTCTTCAAATAACAATTTTGAAATTATTCAAAGATAAAACATTTACTGTACGACGTACAAATAACGCTTAAATTGGCAGCAAAACGGAATTCTATAAATAAGAGATCCAAATTTCAAATAATTTCTATACTTTTAGATGATTTATCTGTTGTTATAACATCGATTTTATAATGTAAACTTTATTTCGCTGCCACTACACAAGTTTGTTAATTTCCGCCATTTGTTTACTGCATTTGAACGTTACAGTAAGGACATTAAGGTATGGATGAAGATAAAGTAATGTTTTACGACGACATGAACCAAAATTATCTGCCAACGGACCCCTGAACGTCGCAAAAAATGTAAAAAAGGGAAATGAAACCTCTGCGAGCCTTTGTAGCCGCGATCTGGGATTAGATGATACTCGCTGTTTGCTCTCAGTATTTTGTTTTGTATTTGCTTTGGCTATTTTTGAATAGTCGCTCACTTTTTAAAAGTGATGATTGAAGCGTAAGATGGAAAGCGATTTTTTACATAGGTACGCCAGACATTTTTCACGTCTGTAATCCCGAATGGGGTAGGCGAAGAACATGACTTTTTCAAGTACCGTGGCCACTTGTACTTAGCATATTTTTTTAGGTTTTGAGTTAGCAGGTATAATAGTGATAGGTTGCTAGCGTGCCGCATAAAGTATTCTTTAACCTAATTCCTTAGTCGCCCCCTAAGACATAAACGGAAGAAATGGAGAGGTGCTATTCTAAACCCGACACCACCCGGCACTTATTCTGTTTGTATGAATAATTAATTAATAAAGTAATGTAATTAATTTATAATCTCTATTACAATTAAATAATGTTGGTGTTTCGTTAAAGCTTAGATAGAAACAGTAACTCGAGAATTAAGAAACAATTATAAAATATTATGATCTAAAGTATTTGCAGAATATTCCGTGTAGTGTCGGGTTTAGAAACACCTATCCATTTCTTCCATGGATGTCGTAACAGGTGACTTAGAAAAATAGTTAAAGCTAAGCGCAATCGCTATCGACGTTTCGTTATTTTACCTAAAAATAAGGCTAAAAATGGATACTAAGCCTGAAATAGTTGATGGCTTTGTCTACGTAGCGCTTCGTATACTCTGCCTACCCCGTTTGGGAATACAGGCGTGATGTATGTGTATTACAGAATAAACTGAACCTTATCCCATTACAGTAAAGTCTCAATCATTTTAGCCGAAAATTGTAACGGTAGAAAGAAATTCATTAGTTCATCTACTCGCCAACAGATGGCAATAATGCATCAAAACTAAAATAATGAAAAGACGACTCCAGTTGAACGTGTTTGATTATCATAATACTTAAGTGATTGTACTCGCGTATTAAGAAGGTTTTATTCACCATTAAACGTATTTTTAGTGTCTTTCAATTTTGTCAAACAATAGCTTTAGTTTAGCTACTCGACGGCAGATGGCGTTGTAGCCCTGTTCCATACGTTACACAAACGTTTGGACGAATAACATTCTTATTGGGAATTTAGTAAAAATAACTACGTTTGTGTATTTTGGTGCAATAAATGCGATGTTTAAACTTCAAAAGGATGGAAAGTAAAAAAAAACGTTAGAAGAAAAATCACAGCGATGTTCCCAAAGGGGTAAGGAAAGCACTCGATACGTTTAGTACATAGTCAAAACCATGAATTTTTCACAATTCACCTTTACCCACTTTTAGCATAATTTTATGATGAATCATTGATGAAAGAAGTGTAACAGTGTTAGGTTGTTAGCTCTCCATTTCTTCCCTGGACATCGTGAGCGGCGACCAAGGAAATAGGATAAAATATTGTTAATTTTTCGTCAAGATAGAAATTGCAGTGTTCTTACTGTCTAAGATTTTGTTCTCGAATTCTTCAAAAAGAAATTTAAAAGAAAAGTAACAAAAAAAGAGTACCTACTACAAACAAAAAGTTCAGAGTACAAAGGCGAACTCCAACCAAGTTTTAAGTAGTGGAGAGTTGCAGCAAATCAGGCATCAACAAAATGATACATGCAATAAAATAGAATACTACTAAGTAATAAGTAGTATAGTCGTGGTATGACGTAACAAAAAACAAAAACCTATTGCCACTCTCTTTTTCATGTCATAATTCCCTTACCTATCTTTCACAGTCATAGAGGACAGACCCACTAGATGACTAGAGAAACAATGGTGACCACCCAGTACCGCAAAAAGTTAGTGGTTTGTCACTTATACTAACGTCACCGTCACAGAAATTGTACAGAACCAATAACCGTAGAGAAAAAGGCACTAGCGTTACGCGCGATCTTGGGCCGGCCAATACGAGCACAGCGATCGCCTCGATGGTTTGGCGGAATCGTCTCCGAACAACCAAAATGACATTAGTACTCTAGTGGGTCTGTCTTTTATGATCACAGTCAACAACTGCACCCACTCACACACGTGAAGGTATAAATAAGAAGCCGCCGGAACCCCAAAAGGGGTCGGCAGGTATCCCGCGGAAACCCCTCTAATGGAAAAAAGGATAAAATTCGGGGCCTTTTAATATTTTTTTCATTAAAGTTTTTAATATTAATGGGAAAGTATCAGAGTTTGGGCGTCCCTAATTATTTTCCGAGTTCCCTTTTGCGAAGGAGGTAGGGGTCCGTGGACGTTGAAACCTTTTTACTTTCTTTATCATTATCACTCCGTTTATATTTGTGGCCCCATCGAAATCCAGCGTCTCATAGTATGTCTCAAGACTCACTTCGAGACATCATGCTGAGTGGGGACCTTTTGACACATACGTACTGTAATTAAACATACTTAATGTCACTGTGATACTGTATACCTTTGTAAAGGTTTCTTTCTTTCTTATATACTTCGGTGCATCTTATTGGTAGGCAAATGGTTTCTTTCATGAAGAAAGGAGTCGACAGTTGCATACACACATAACGCCTGTATTTCCAAATGGGGTAGGCAGAGCACACAGCATGCTACGTAGACACAACCATGGCTATTTCTCTTTCCGTAGCCAATTCTAGCATATTTTTTTTAGGTTTAAGTTAAGAGATACTACAGTGCCAGGTTGTTAGCGTGCGCACAAAACAAATCTTAACCTATTATTTCCCTAGTCGCCTCTTACGACATCCACGGACGAAATGTAGATGTTATTATATACCCGACACCCGACACCACACGGCAAACCAAATTTCATCAAAATTGGTCCCGCCGTTTGGACGTAAAGTGGTAACTAACACACACACACTAACAAACTTTCACATTTATTATATTAGTGTGATTACTAGGAACTAGGAACACGCGTCCTCTTAGTGCGAAAGGAATCCGAAGTCGCTGGTAAAAAACGTTATCCTTCAACTAAGCGAAACCAAGTTCCGAAAAATACAAGGCGTGAACTGAACATTTTTCGTGTTGAAAAATACATAATTTGTATGAACTTGCGAAACGGACAAAGAAGAAAAATTGTGGCTTGAGAAGTCAACAAAGAAATATAACATCTGAAGTAGATTTTTCGTGGACATAACCGTGGAAGTAACGAAGAGAATTGTTCATGTTTAGATATTTAGCGTCCAACATGACGTCAAGTCTTAGGCATACTTTGTTGTATTGTTCGTCCATTTCTTTCAATGTATTGACAGCTGAAACAGAAAATATTCAATAAAGTCTCTACAAAACAAAGTCCTTTATAAAGAACAGCCATAATCTACGGAACCCAGACGCAAGCATAAATATTTTTTCTTTCGACTGGAAAAATCACAGGTGTATTAAAATTAATTTGTTTTTAGGAACTGTCTGTCGGAGATAGCGGCTTACTTCCGTCTCACCGGACGCGCGTTTTATACAAATGTACTTCAAATAGTACATTTACCCTATAAGCATAAATAATGAAGTTAAATGTGTTCCTAAAAAAAAGAAGGATTGAAAATAAGCTTGGTAAGGAAATCGTTTATTGTGTCTTTGATAAGAATATAGTATTATTGAAAAGAAACTTGAAGACACGTTATTTACATAAAATATAAAATACTTCTAGATAGTATAGTTTCCATGCGGTGTCGGGATAGACTAACACCTCTCTCTTTCTTCCGTGGGTGTCATAAGAGACGACTAAGGAATAGATTTAGGTATGCTTTAGGCGTCAGGCTAGCAACCTGTCACTATTAGGGTCTCCCCACATTAGTCGACGCCTTTTCGGCAAAATGCGGGTAGAAAAAGCTTTATGTCAACGCAATAAGGGCGAACAAGACGTCAATCGGCTCGGCTCGTTCGACCGAGAATAGCCGAGCCAATTCACCTCTTGTTCGCCCTTATTGCGTTGACATAAAGCTTTTTCTACCCGCATTTTGCCGAAAAGGCGTCGACTGGTTTGGTGAGACCCTAAACCTCTTCTGTTTTAAATCTAAAACTATGTTAAAGTGGTTGCGAAGCGTGAAATAGTCATAATCATGATTTTGTCTATTTCATGTTTCGTGTGCTCTGCCTACCCAATTTGGGTACACATGCGTGATTATATGTATGTAATATTAAAGTGACGTGTACCGTGTGATTTAGTGATACACATGGTCAGTTCCTCGTGCTTTCACAAGAACACTCGGTCTAACCGTTTTTAGTAAATAATAAAAATCCCTACCCTTGCAAGTGACACCGCCATTAAAAAGCCCGACTTGCCACCCCTGAGAGGGGGTGGGCCTTGAGCGGATTATTATTTTTGTAAGGGTAAGGAACCGGGGGCGAGCGAAGTTGCTACCTTTTTTTACCGTCTTTTTAATGGGATGGAAGCAATTTTGGTGAAACCGAATCGCGCATTTGAGAGTATTTTTGAAAGCCGATCTATGGTCTATTCTTTTAGGTACTTAAAAAAAGATAAACAAACCAGACAAAGTAAAAAATCACGTAAGGTATGTGTTGCTACATTAAATACGACACTTTCTATTTTAGTCGCATTACATTCCGATGGATCAAACCTTGTAATGCGACTAAAATAGAAAGTGTCGTATTTAATGTAGCAACAACACATACCTTTCATGATTTTTGACTTTGTAGGGTTGACTTTTGACAACTCCCGTTTGTTTACCTTTTTTTAGTACCTAAAAGTCTCTACTATCCTCCTGACGACCGGCGTCAAATTATGTGCAGTTCAAAATTGACTCTTAATGTCAATAGACAAAGTTACAAATAACTTTTATTTAATGTACTATGTATAGCACGCAGGTCGTCAGGAGGCTATAGAAATACCTATGTTTAGTGTTTCAAAACAATGCCGCTTATTGTCTTTTAATGACATCTCTCCCTTTCTTTTGTGGATGTCGTGAAGCAACGCGTTAACAACCGTACTATTCGTCTTTTGTCTAACTTAAAATCTAAAATTGTGCTGAAGCGTGAAGGTAGTTTTGTATTTGCTTTGCTTGAAGTGTTGGACTACAAGTTTAGTGCTAATAATGACATATTGTTGTCACTATTACTATTAAAGCAAAAATGTTCCACGATGGGTAACGAATTAGCTTGTACAGTCATAATGGGCTAGCAACCTGTCACTGCAATATCACGTTTAACCATCTAGTTCCCTGAAATTGCTAAACGTGGCACTGGATTTTTGAATTCATGTGTGCTCTCATGCTCTGCCTACCCCTCTTGGGAATACAGGCGTGAGAATATGTATATGTGTGTATGTATGTGTCCTTTCTTCCCGTGGGTGTCGTAATAGTCGACTCTGGGAAAGGGTTAGTGTATTGTGGGCGATGGTCTAGCAACCTGTTACCGCAATATCACGTTTAACCATCTGGTTACCCTGAATTTACTAAACGTGGCACTGGATTTTTGAATTCATGTGCTCTGGCTACCCCTCATGGGAATACAGGCGTGAGAATATGTATGTATGTATGAAAGAGGCATAATATACATTCCGAAAATTTCAGAGGTGCGAGCCTGGGATCCGAACCAAGAACTTTGTATGAAAGGCCACAGGTCGAGCCACCTAAATAACTAGTAACTATTAAGGTAACTCTTTATTGTACAAGAAAAAACATGACTCAATAACAAGCACAGAACAATGCATAAGTAGGTACTACATACAGTCACGAACCGGGATTGTTGAGCCTCTTGCCACTGTTCGTAATTTAGACGTGTAATCAATGACCGATGTGACCGACTAGATGTCAGCTATTGGATTAGTATTACACGACCAAGTTACAAACATTGGTAAGTGGCACAACAATCCCTGTTCGCGATGGTACAAAGGCGAACACAGGCAAGTACACAGGCTGACGTGAGAGGCGTTCAAACCGCTGGGCTACCACGGCTAACCTTACCGTATGTTTACTTAAGTTAAAATGCCAAAAGTAACAAAATACAAAACAAAAAACCTAACAAAAACTCGACTCCATTAGAACCATATTTGATACCCCTGAACCTCCGAAATTACCTAAGTATCTCCAAAATTCACTTGGAAGCCTTCACAAAAACTGAACAATACCACCCCTGTGAGAAAAATCCCCTCCCCCAAGGGGTGATTTTTAAGGGGTTTTCTTTTACCTGCCCGGTTACGCCCTTCGCAAGAATCCGCTTCACTGCTTTTTATTTTTAAACCTTTAAAGGTTTGCTTGCGAATGATAAAAAGGTATAAAATTTCCGCGTGGTGTCGGATTCAGAATAAAGTATCTCCGTTTCTTCTGTGGATGTCGTAAGAGGCGAGGGAAAAGTTTTTAGGAACACGAAAACATCTTTATGTACAGATGGAATCTACAAAGTGTGTTTTAAAATATATTTTTTGTAAAAAAACGACTTTTTTTTCTTAACCCAAAATGTTAAATACTTTCTTTAATTTCTCGCAGACGCAGGACACTTGGCAATCAAAATGACCATTTGCAATTAGTTATTTACTATCAGCTATGTCGAATTGCCGATATGTAGGTAATGAGCTGTTTATATTTCAAGATCTTTGATTTTAAGGAAATCCTACATATAGTTTGTATAAAAAATAATCTCTGTTTTCCTTGGTCATTTTCGCTTTTCTTTCCATCTTCGTTACTGTTAAGAGAATTTTCTCATGAAGAAAAATGTTTGGAGAAAAGAAGAAAATTAAATGAATTTTCTAATATAACGGGTCTCAGGTAAGGATTAATAATAGATCAATGTTCGGACTACGCCATTTGAAACCTTACAGCAATTACCAATTGGCACATTAATGAAAAATCTTGATAAGGTCAAGTAGGTCAACGGATTCACTGCGACAAAATCCTACCGCATGTCACGCTAACTTGTAGTACGAAGTTAAATTGTTAAATTTGAGTACTCTTGTACGTATGGTGTCTTTATTATAATTAAAACTCTACATTTCTTTCGTGGATGTCGTAAGAGGCGTCAGAGGTATATTTTAAAGTATACATAATTTTCAAAACCATCCAAGTCTCGCAGCAATACAATACGATAGTGACAGGTTGCCAGACTGTCACCTAAAGCATGATACCTAAATCTATTTCCTTAGTCACCTCTTACGACATCCACGGAAGAAATGGAGAAGTGTTATTCTATCCCGATACCACTCAGAACACCTGTTAACTTAAACCTAAATAATTATCTAATTATTATATACCATGCGTGAAATAGTCAAAGATTTCGACTGTGTAACGTCTCGTAAGATCTGCCTTCCCTATTTAGGTATTTAGGAACAGACGTGACGTATTTAAAAATCAACCCCTGAAAAGTGAAAAACCGAGGCAAGCAAACAGTCCGTATCGGAGTAGATATAAATATAAAGAAGGGTATATTTTTGAGATAAGGCAGATTTATAGGAGCGAGTCTTCGCCGTAGGCTGCGCCGCCCCCACGCCTGCTAAGCCGATGTAGAGATGGACTCTGAAAAAAAAGAAAAATAACTGACTTGGGCATGATCAATTAATTTTTCAGTGCTTAACAAACTGCTTTATAGTAATTGTAGTTCCTAGGTGATCGATTTCCAGACTGAAAAGCACTATTTCGTTTTTAAATTATAAATGGTTTAAAAACATTCATTTAGTTTTGAAATTTAAAATAGCTTTGATTTTTTTGTCACCAGGTGGCTCAGTGAAATTATTTTTGCTTAAGCATGTTTTCTTCACGAGATTTCCAGAATTTCTTACCGTTTAAACCTTCCCTACACTTCCATAAACATTTCAAGACTAAAACTAGCAAAGTCGGTTCACCCATTCTCGACTAACGAACAACTAACTTTCTTGTAAAAAATTGTTTTAATGTTGGTTTCTTATGTGAGTGAATTAATGTTATTTATTGTTTTTGAGGAATGAAGTTCTTTACACAATCCCCAAATCCTATTTAAATATGGTATAATAACCATGTGCATGAAAATGAAGCTCTTAAACTAAGGAATATTACAATATTACAATACTTACACGTACTTCGGAATCGGTATGGTAATCTGAAGGAATGAAAGTGTTTCCATTAGTAATATTGATATCAATTTCCAAATTCCAAACTAGGCACTATGCTCTAAATTACAATGTCTAAAAAATTTAAACAAATAAACAACCAATAAAATGTTAATTAAGTAAATTACTGTTCCGAGAGCGTGTTGCTACAAATTCTGCTCAGTAGGTAAGCAACGTAGCATTACCCTGGACAAATTTAGTTGCAAATCTTGCACCATGTTTAATCTTTAACATTCCATAGAACACCACTTCTACCAAGGACTAGAGGTCTATGGACTCAAGGCAAAGAAACTCTGATTTACATTATATACATACATATAACATGCCTGTATTCCCAAATGGGATAGCCAGAGCACACGAAATACTACATAGACAAAATCACGATGATGATGAAATGACTATTTCACGTTTCTTGATCACTTCCAGCAATTTTTATAGGTTTTGAGTTGGCAGGTACAATACTGACAGGTTTCCAGCCAGTCGCCTAAATCAAACCTAAACCTCTTAATTTCCTTAGTTTCCTCTTACGATATCCTCGGTTTTCTCGACACCACACGGAACTGTTTTACCTACTTAAATTCAATTAAGAAATACGATAAAGAGAGTCCGTCTCCGCACCTCGCGCCCTCATTCTCTTTGTCTTACCCCTTGCGTATTTTTTCCCCATTACATTTTCATTTTATTTCATATTTCTCCTTTAGGGTGGGTAGGGATAATAAAAATTTTCCCTTCCCGTCTCCTTTATTTATGGCCTGGCTAAGGGTAGGAAATATGTTTTTCCTACATTTTGTAATGAGCCGAATGATTGGACCCCAGATTGTCGGGGATTTTTTCCACGTGTTTTTTTGAGATAGGGTAATGGAGTTATGGGAGGGTAGAGGTTTTGTTTCTTTGCTTGGGTGTCAGAGGACAATTGTGTGTTGTAACATAATGCCCCATGATTATACAAAATGAAGATGGATTGTTCTTTCTTCTTTAACGACATTATGAGGAGCATTTTTGAATGTCACGTATTTTTTAACATCCACTTAATTATAATCTTAAAAAACAAAAGTAAACTTATTATGAGTTTGCAGAAGATTACCTAATGCTTCTTTGTAGGTTGACAATGTATTGCGTTCTATTGTGCTTTACCAGAAAATATCGCGACAGAGTGGCACCTGTCATGGGATACAATATTTCGGTTTATAATTTCTGTCGCAATCTTTTGTGGAAAATGATTCGGTATCTTTATAATATTCACTAATAGGGGAATTGTCAAGTATACTTGATAGATTATTTGAAACCAAGTTTAGACATGGACTTCCTTAAGATAATATAAAATACTAAGGGCATACAAGTTACAAAGAAGGGCAATTTATTGCCTCATTACTGTATCTATAAAGACGGAGAAAATTTATTATATTTTTAAAAGCAAAAGTAGGTAAATAAACCTACTTGTGACTACAGCCACTGTAACGCAGCCAAAAAATCGGGGTAATTTAATACAAAATACGTTTACCGGTCTAAATTTCAGCTAATTCATATAATAAGTACATAACAATGGATACCTTAATGTTATAAGTTATAAAAATTCAGCCTCAAACTATCATTAAACATAATAAACTAAGTAAAAGTTTCAGTTAACTCTCAAGCACTTCAAACTTCTTTAAACCTTGTACAAACTTTCCCCTTACACAGGGAAACGCAAAAAGCCCCAAAAAATCCAACCTAATCAGAATAAATGCAAAAACAAGCATCACTTAAAAACGCATCAGCAAAAACGCCTAAACATTAACGACGAAAATTGCTCGGCTTAAAAACATTAATAACCGTCTTCCCCCAAACGCGTCCTTCATTAAAACTGTAGAAAAACACCTCGTGGAAGGGGGTCCCCCTAGGGGGGTACAGGGCAGTCTAAAGAAGAAGAAATATGGATCAATAAAGAAATAGCTCTGTGCCCAATGGAGAACCGTACGCACACTTGTACCCCCTGTCTTTACAAGGGTTTCTACGCTCACTAGTACGCGTTTTACGTCACACTGGGAAGGAAAAAATGTATTTGTGTGCGTGTTGCGTCGGTGTGGCCGCAAGAAAAATACATGAGCGCGACTCGGAAGGATTTTCGGTTGGCGATGCGTTTTTGTTTAGCGATCGGCGGTTGTTCGCGCGAGGTATGGTTGTAGTGTTTTGTTTTATTTAGTTGTAAGTGGTATGTGAAGTAGATGTTCTTTGATAGGAGGTTTTATATAGGTAGATACTTACAGGTCTGTGGTAAGGTGTCGGGTTTAGAATATCACCTCTCTGTTTCTTCCGTGGATGTCGTTCGAGGTTACTGAGGATTAGGTTAAGTAATGTACATATATTTTAGGTAACAGGCTAGCTACCTGTCACTATAGTACTTCTATAATGTTCTCTTCATTTTTTCTAGGGACTCAGGAAGTAAATTTAGGCACGCTTACCATTACACCTTTTCATGCGTTTTTAAACCTAAATTCATGGTACAAGTGGCCACAAATCGTCAAGTAGAAGTAGTAGTACCTATTGTATTGTATGACTCTTCATTGCATATAAAATAATCTTGATTTTGTCCGTGTCGCGTTTCATGTGCTTTGTCTACCCGATTTGACTAAACGACAACGTGTGATTGATTTTTGGAATTGACCTTTACTTACCTGCTTTTTTCGAAAGAAAAAATATTTACTCGAGTTCTTTTGTGGTTGAATCGGTCCTTATTCCTAGACTAAATTTTAGTATCGTTTGATTGAATCGGCTCTTTTTTCAAAACTAAGTTTAATTCTCGTGAAGTTGATATCATCCTCACCCAAATGTTTTTCTAGAACAAACCCAACACAGTATTTTAACAAAACTTGCACATTTCGCTAGATTTAATGTCGGAATTCCGGCCAAGCGTCCTATCTCGCCGAAAATACCGCTTATTTGTTCCATTAAGGCGAGATAGTTCGCAAAAAACATTAATTTTACGCGTCATGTTGGCACAAGTTCTGTTTTTGGTGGCACAAAGTGGCGATGCTGTCCTGTTATAAAAATCGTACCTACTCTTCCTACTTACTGTTTTGTATGGGAAAGTCAATCTGTTGGTTTTTCACTGTTCAATCATAGAACCGTTAGTAACTATGTATGACGTAGATATGTATGAGTTTACGGCAGACATAAGGTTAATCGTTTAGACAATCGATCGATATAAAAATATTACGACTAATTTAACCTTGATTAAATTATTGATCGAGCAGTATCGATTAAAATTTGGAATTTTATACTTATAGACTGTGAGCGATTTTCTTGATAGTAGGTATTATGTCTAAAGCCGGGTATTGTTATACATTCTTTAAGAACTCGAATCTTATGCTTAAAGAAACTTATTCACTCCTTGTATTTATCTAGAGAAAATATATCCAATTAATTAATGATTTACAAATTTAGTCGCTTGTTAATAATCGGCAGTTATTTCAATTGTGACCAAATTAATCGAAGTTCATACGACTAAGATCATTTTGATAGGTTAATATTAAACGCCATTCGGCGCTACTAGCTCTCACTTTCAGAAGAGAAATTCTTACGTAGACACTTACGTAGCAATCAGTTCTAACGATACATTTTTCTTATATGGGATGTAAAAAGTAAGAAATGTGATAATCCAGCTTAAATACGTCTCAATGCTGAGCATGGGCTCGATCCCACGTGGACTCCATGCGGATTGGGTACTTCACACAGCATTGAATCACTTTGTAGCTGCATGCAGGTTTACTCACAATGTTTTCTTTCACCGAATAGCTCGTGGTAAATGTCAAATTCGATTTTTCCCAAAATTAAAAAAAAATCTGCGAGCCTGGGATTCGAACTTACGACCCTCTACGTGAGAGGCCACTGGTTGAACCGCTGAGCTACCACCATAGAAAAAAAATGTTTTTTTGATAATTATAAAAACTTACCTATTCCATAAAGGCCAATGACCTAAAGTTTTAAGCAGACAATAAAATTAAATTCATCGTAACTATATTCTCGTATCAAGCGAACTACGACTCTATTACTATTGCAAGAAGTTTTTTTTCTCCTGTGAAAATATTCGCCAAAACTATGACTGCGGGTTGAAACGGAAACGGATGTGCCTAATATGTGTGCGTGAGATGTGTATGTGTTTGTTTACTGTAACAGGTATAATGTTAAGGTTTTGTACATTGCAAATTTTTGTGAATTGTAAAAAATAAAGAAAAAGTGTTTAAAAATCGTGATTTCTCGAGATATTTTTTTATTCGTAACAACTAACGTAGGTACTTGTAATATAATTTAAAATGTTACAGACATGCAGACAGACAGCTGTTAACCTTTTCACTCTTCTCCGTTGAAAACATGACCCATTATCACCATCAGTCACGCAATTGCGGTGACGTGTTGCTCCCGACGATGGGCTACAGATTTCACTATAACCATCCAAAATTCACAGTAAATTTTCAGTTATTAAAGCAAGATACTGTAACATAACAACACAAAAAAAGTTTTATCAAATTGTGACATGCCTATTTAAGTACATTATTTCCTTAGAAATTTCACTGTTTATTTTAATAATTTATTTAAATAGAATTTTTTTGGTGCAGTAACACTAACGTGTTAATTTTTAGTAAGTTACTTAATAACTGACGATTTCAAATAAATACATACATACAATAACACGCCTGTATTCCCAAAGAGGTAAACAGAGAACACCCTGTGTAGCCACTTCTAGCTTAAAGCTATTGAGTTAAAAGTGACAACAGTGACAGGTATTCTCTCTCCTTTACCTTCCTTAGTCTCCTCTCGCGACATCCGCGGAAGAAACGGAGCGGTTCGTTACCCCGGTATAAACCGGTCAAATTATACGTTATACAAAATGTATACAGAGTAAACGAGGCACATAAACACACGTAATGTCTTGCCATCCATCTTGCGAGAACAATACCCCCCCTACACCGAACCGTCATAATTTCTTAAAGCTTTTTGCTTCATTTAAGCTCAGCTAAACAAAACATTCTCATTCAAGCTCGACCGGCGTAAGTTGGACCCTCGCCGTCTTAAGCCTTAGCCGGTAAGACGCGGGATAAGAGCTCAGGTTGTGCTGGACGGAATGTGCTGACGCATTCTTGGTAACGCTACGGTAGCTAATCTTGTTTTTTTAAGAAATTTTCATTTTAAGGGTTTTTTATGAAAGTAGTGAAATAAAATGGATCTACCCACGTTTTTTTTATTGAGATTAGCTCGACGTGTTGCGGGCCAATTGGTGACACATCATCTGGAGCTGCGCGCCACAGCAGCGGATAGACACTACTGACACTACTGATCACGAGTTGATGGGTCATGAATTGGCCCGAAACATGTCGAGTTAATTTCGATATAAAAACGTTAGTAGATCCATTTTATGTCTTACAGTAGTTTTATGTTTATGAAAGTACTTGAATTAGTTAGCGGAAATAAACATTTTTCTTTCTTTTTCCATATTATAAATATGATAATACCTAACTCTTATCGAAGCTCCACCCAATTTCCACGGGCATTTGTATAGAAAGAGAATACCCGGAAAAATTAAGTGACACGAATTACTGGTTACCGTTGGTGTCATTATAACGATGCATATACAGGACGTTCCTTTTTACTTCGAGATTTTTTTCACACAAGAAAAAAAAAATTTTTTTTCGTAATTAAATTAGTAAATGTACAGTACAGTGTACACTGTACTCTTAAGTACTTAAGATTTTCGTCGCATTAAAAAGCCAAGACAGAACAAAGGCGCGCAGCAATGAGCACGGCTGATTCAATACGGGCGGGGGCGAGCGAAGAAATATGTAAAACGCGGCCCGCGGCGACGGACCAGGCCGGGACTTGGTAAAATGCTTGGTTAATAATGCTTATTATTAAAAAAAAATGTGTGTGATGTCGAGTTCAGAATATCACCTCTCTATTTCTTTTTACTGATGTAGGTACTAGGTAAGAGGCTACTAAGGGTCTCCCTATATTAGTTGATGTCATTTGGGCAAAACGTGGACGGAAAAGGCTTTATGTCAACGCAATAAGAGAGAACAAGGCGTCAATCGGCTCGTTTTGTGTGGGCCGAGGGTAGCCGAGCCGATTGACGCCTTGTCCGCTCTTAATGCGTTGACATAAAGCTTTTTCCGTCCGCGTTTTGTCGAAATGGCGTCAATTGATGTGGAGAGACCCTAAGGAAATAGGTTAAAGTATATTTAAGGCGGCAGGCTAGCAATCTGTCAGTATTATACCTGCCAACTCAAGAGCTTAGAAATATGCTAGAAGTGGGCACGTAACGTGAAATAGTCTTGGTTTTGTCTGTGTTTCGTTGTTTTATTTTTTGAATGGATTTCAATTAGCTCAAACCGTAACACAAGTTACTAGATTTTTTCTTAATTTATGTATGTATCTGTATACTTTTACCAACCAATGTTCCGATCTATGATCTGTGCGTCCACTTGCGTATAATTTCGAACATTACAACTGATACCGCCACGCTAACGACAGCAAACGAAAATAATACACTTCGCGCATAATTTTGGTCTGAAAACAGATGGAAGAGATATAATAGTGGCAGGTTGCTAGTCATAAGCATAAACCTGGTGCCTACTTTGCCTCTTACGACTTCCACTGAAGAAATGGAAAGATGTGATTCTATCCCTTTAGGTGGGACTGGACAGATTCGTATTAAATCAGTTGAGTTTCAAGCCAGAATCGGAGTATGTATGACTCTAATGTTGCCGGTTTCTATTTAATTCAGAGTCTGAGTATGTTCGATTATGACTAGGGCATTTTTTAAGTTATCCAAATTCCTAAGATGTTAGGTTATTCAAATCTCAATTTCGTAGCTTTTCACATTCTTATAATGTCGGATTCTGAGTTTGTCAGAAACTCATATATCCGGAATATTAGTATGTGTCATTCTGAGTTTGACAGATTCGATGTTGATTGGATTCTGTTAGGTCTTTTTGCAGAAAAGGTCAGATAATTATGTCAGTCACTTTATGAGTAAATCAGGCGAATGTACAGTCAAAAGGAAAATAAAATATAATACTTATAGCTATATTTTTTACATGATAAAAAAATACCACTTGTTAGCAGTAGTATAACACTCAACTAAAGTCCTCTTAAAATTCGCCCTGTACGTCGAACGCGTTAGATATCTATTCATAACTTATACATTAAACGGCATCCGATAATTAACTTGAACAATCACTGGAAGAACTATTGAAAAACGTGTAAATTATCTAAAAAAAATTATAAATTAAGGAGGTAAAAGGGCGACACGAATTTAGTATTAAAGATTTTTGAATTGTCTTTAATTCAACATTTTAGCGCGGACGAAGTCGCGAGCTAAGCTAGTATAATTATTGTAGTTAAAATTCGTAGCAATTTTTACTGTCTCCAAATGTACTTGGCTTTCCTGAAATAAAATATGACATAAAATCTGACAAAATCAGAAAGCGTCATTTTCAGAATTCATCATTAAAAGTAACTGTCAAATTTCTTACTCGAATCATTGCTAATCGGTTGAGACAAGAAACTGCATAGGATCGAATCCAACCTATTACCAATCCGACGTAGTACTGTTTTGTCACGGGACTTTATACGAATCTGACGTACTCAGAAATTGGTTTAAAAAGAAAGTGACTACCATATCATAAGTCGTATGTCGAAAATGTTTTATTCAGAAACAGACTGATGGCAAATCTGACCTCAACAGATTCGTACCAAATCAGATTCTGTCCTATACCTCAACTTATTTAAAACGAATCTGTCATGGTGCGCCTAAAGGATTCTATCCCGACACCACATAAGTTAAAAAAGCATAAGAATAATTAACGATTGCGAAAGATAAACTGTTCTTAACCAAAGTTACTTCCAGATCGATGCGCATAATTTCGAATAAGATTTATAGTTTTATACCTCTCGTAAAAGTCGGTCGTAACTCATCTTTTCATGTCTTATGTCCCATTTTACCCAGATACTGAAAATTCTCACGGAACTAAAAGATGAAGCTTACATAGATTTATGTGCGGAGTATTGAGGACAAATCGCTATTTCTTCCGTAGATGTCCTAAGTGACTAAAGAAATATGTTTAAATATGTTGTTGTTGACGGCAGGCTTTTGGTTATTTTTAATGGAGCTGGCACAATACACCTATATTGGCAGAACACCCGAAACATTACATTGTCAAAGTCTACTACTCAAATTTACAAAGTCTACTATTTCACTTCTGTAGCCACATCTTTGGTTTAAATATAAATGAAACAAATACAATAAAACATACCTAAGCTAATTTCCTTAACTTATTAGAAAATCCACGAAAGAAATGAATCATCGCATGTATAATTTTGGGAGTAAAATTTTTGACTGTCATAAAGTATGTTTTTGACAACCCAACGCTGAGCTCGACGACGAGTTTAGTGTGTTACAGTCCACCGAATTTAACGTGGTAAGATTTAAAGTTGATTGGGTAACGTTTTGCATCGCTTTTCCAAAGAAAAAGCTACTTACTTAAAATCTAGCCAAGTTAAATTTTGGGGACTGAGTACGTCAGAGAATAGCACCGCTGTTTACAATATTATATTTTTATAAGCAAACCGCCGAGTCCGTACCCCTGAAAGTGTCCGGAGCGGGCGGCGCAGGGGGCGGGGGTCCGACACGGCGCTCCTTTTTACGACCGCCGGGCCAGCGAAGGCCAACCTTTTCTTGTCTTACCATTTTATAATAATTTTGCTGTGTAAACCGTCAGACCTTTTTTTTAAACACTAATTAGCTTGTTTTTTTCAGGATTCGAACTGCATGTGCAAAAGAATATTGTCGGAAAAGTTGACAGATATACAGAGTTACTTAAGCATTTATAATATAAGAAAAAGCTAGTTGGAAATAGCGGCTCGTCTCGGCTTCACGCGGGTTTTATTTTGTGAACAGTTTGGGACTGCGTATTGGTATGTTCTTAATCAAGAGTATTGTGATTATAAATAAATGTTTTTGTGATCGGTTAAATATCTGGTTTTTGCGTCTGTATTAATCTTAGAAATCTGTTTATATGTCTGCAATAGACCTATAAAAATTGGCGACTACGTATGGACTTTATTACAATGTTATGTTATTTTGTGCACCAAACCTGCGAGAACAGTATGGAAATGGTTAAATTAACTTCCGGCTGAAATGAAACTTTTTACCCACGTCGGAACTAAATGCATTAATCGATATTCTTACCTGTTAATGATTGTTATTATTCAATTATCAAATGAAAATTGTAATTTACTTCATATTTGGTATTACCATAATTAAATTTAAGAAAGGTTTTTTCTAGCGTATGTTTTTTGTTCCTTGTTAATTTTGTATGATTGCACGTAAAATAACAAAATTACGTTGTTATTTCATTATAATATATCTTTGACCATTACGGTAATCAGTTCCACCTATGTTTGCAAATCATTTTGACTTCATTTACTGAAAAATGTGTAAGTTGATTACAAATGTATGAAAAAATATAATTTCCGTAAAACGGAACCGTGGGTTGCGAACCCCTGTCGCAAGAAGGTGTGAGAGGCGCGTCGCCTCAAGAATGCTACAATTTTCCCGAGTTTTCCATTTCTCGGCCCACCCCCACCCCTCTGGTGGGGAAAAAGAAGTGGTCTCGGGTTGCCTGGCAACGGGGGAGATTTTCTACCCGAGTCCTTCTTTGTTTTTTTTTAATAAGGGGTGATTTTTTAATTTTTTTACAGGGTGTTCTTAAAGTAATTGTTGGTATTTTTTTGTGATTTTGTTAAGTATAATATGTGAAGTTGACCATTACAGTTAAGTAAGTGTGGAGGTTTTCTTAAGTTCTTTTTTTTTTTTATTTATACCTTACGTTCATATACCTACATAGTACAAGTTAATTTGGCTTAGATTGGACGTGCATAAGTACACATACGTGTACATGTAAGTACTATATTTTCCAGATTCAAAAGACATAGTTATACTAATTACTATATTTAATTAATTTACCAGAAAAAGATAATTAAAAAGCAATCACTTTGCACAATTAATCTCTCAGCAAAACAGCAGCGCAAAACAAAATTCTTGCGTTGGTAAGAAATATAAAAATTAAACCAAGAACGGCCTATATAAAACCCTATTCGCACAACCCAAACTCAACCTTCACTCCTACACAGTAAACGTAAAATCTCAACGCGAAACCAAAACACTTACACCCTTTCTATTTTCAAGTGACTCCGTGGTTGCATCGTAACCACCACACTGCGTTCAAATCGAAACCGACTTTGTTACATTGACATAAAGTTGAAGTTAGAGTAAACGAAACAACGTCAAAAGATCTTTTCACACGGGGTAAATTACAGGGTGTACCAAGACAGTGTAGGTGTAAAATACCCGAGTGTTGGTGGCGCTCCCTACTTCTTTGCTGTGTTAATTTACATTTTAAATTGCACTTACATAGCGGAGCGGCGACTTGGCCCGTTCTGTAGCACCCTGTATTATGTAGGGAGTTTGGAACACCCTGTATACCAAGATGGATGTACAATGAAACTGCTGAGTAAGTAATTATGAATTTTCGTTTAAATTTTATAATGTTGTTGGATTCAGTGCTGTTGGGTGGTTAAGAAATTTTGTTAAATAGTTATAAGTTATAATTAAGTGTATTAAAAATATTAATGTTGCCTAAATACGTCCTATTACTGGCCACAGGCCTCTTCTCAGTTAGAGAGGCCTTGTGTTTTATATAGGCCCGTTGCGAATTGGGAATTACAGTCACAGCATTGAATTACTTCATCGCTGTGTGCAGGTTTCAGGTGCAGGATGTTTTTTCTTCACCTAATAGCTCGTAGTAAAATACTATTTAGCACATAAATTCCCATAAAATCTGAGGTGCGGACCTGGGATTCGTACGTGCTACACTCTGCATGAGAGGCCGCAGATTGAACCGTTGGGCTACCACGGCTAACATTACGGCAGTTAGGCTGCCTTTCCACCAGAGATGTGCTATGCTACGATGCTACGGATGCGTTTGACATCCACCAATCATTCATTAGTGCACATAGCATAGCACCGGTGGACACAGCTTAATACATCTTCGCAGCACAGCTGCATAGCACATCTCTGGTGGAAAGGCAGCCTTATACATCGATAGACACAGACAGATCGACTAGTTGGCCAATTATTTACCAACTGTTATAATTAGTAAAAATAGATACGAATAGGATGGAAGTGTCGGGTATAGAATAACACCTCTCTATTTTTTCCAGCATGAGGTAGAAATTTTGATGAAGGAAATAATAGTGACAGGTTACTAGCCTTTCGCATAAAATATACCTTAAACTATTTCCTAAGTTGTCTCTTACGATATCCATGGAAGAAATGGAAAGGTGTTCTAAGACCGACTACACACAACCAATGTTTGGATAAACCCCACCATTTACACGGTTTTATGTCCAAACTCGCGTTTACTTTCCCCATAATACCCTATAATTCTGTATAATTCTTAATAATTCTTCCAAGCCCACGATTTGCGGTCGCGCAGCGAGCCGCGCTCGCTGACAACTGTCATTTGACAGGTCTGTCGTTTATCATTTGTCGAGGCGACGTTCCGTTGAATGGACATAGTTCCATGTCGGGAATGTATGAATTAAATACGGATATCAATGAAAAGGTAAATGGTGTTCCGTGATTAAAAAAACGCGTTACCTATCACCCAGACAGCTAAGATCGTGATCTGTCACTTTATGACGTGTTAATATAGCGCTCTCTCTGTCACGTACCTAATCCCACACAAATGACTAAGACAAAAAGTCTATGACATTTGACAATGTCGAAAAACGAGTTCACACCTGGGTACTAAAATAGACGTGAATTTAATTTTTAGTTGGAATTGGAAGTAAAAATTTTAGGCTTTCTCAAGTTTACAATTTTATATTCGTCAGAATAAATAGCAAAAATGATGTTGCATAGGCTTCTCATTCAAAGTGATTTTTTATTTATTTCCGCGCAACCTCTAAGTGACACATTATTTAACTTAATTTATTAGTGGAAGTCCATTAAAAAAAACCATTTAAAATTGTACGACAATTTTATTATGAAGTTACAATCTGTCAAAAGTTTATTGATAAAATAAAGGTGGCCAACTTTCAACTTTGCATTTATTGTTTTCCCCATTAAATTGTTTCCGTGAATGAACCATAGACAGTGACAGTGACAGGTGGTATAGTCTATCTCGCGCGTAAATCTACTCAAGCCCCGTCATGATAGAGCCGAGTGTTACTTCACTACGAAAAAAAAAAACAAAATTCGACAGACTTTTACACACAAAATACCATATTTATCACGTCACGTTTGAAGAACATCAATAATTCAAGATTGGTTGTCAAATATCCACAAAAACTAAGCTATTTCAAAAGAAATCGCTTCCGTTTCTAACAAAAAAGGGTTAAATCATTACAAAAATCGAAAGTGTGGTCAACCCTTTATGTCAACAAATAGAATTACAACTTCATTCCAAACGGAACAAAGTTCAATTTCGTTTAAAAAGAGAAACTCGACTTTCGTTTTCTTGAAGCTGTCACGACATGTGTTGTCACCCTATTGTTTGTCTTTATAGTTATATGCTTTTCAATTTTCGTCTCTGTTACTGTGGGATTAGGTTGCAAATGCTATGTTTTAGTGTAAGGGACGGCTGACCAAATAGGAAGCGTTTTAAAATTCAATAAGTTTCGTTCGATAAATAACAGATCGACACCTAGTTGATATTTTGTCAAAGATTATTAATATTTATTTGGTATAGAGATGACACGTGAGCTATCATCAAATCATCATCACTTTATTTGTTTTTTTATGCAATGTATCTAATTTCTTCTTATACTCCTTTTTCTTTAAGCTCAGATTTTTAATGGCCAATATTTGTTTTTTTTTCTCAGAAATTTAAAGGAGAAACTAGTCGTCATTATTACAATAACACTTATTACTGTTTGATGTTCTCAATACAAACGGTATCACCATTTGCGATGACGCCTTGAGTTTATTTAAATGTATGTGAGGATTTGACTGTTGAAAGTCTAATGTTATATGAAACGGAGTACACATTGATATTTTTTTGACGGTGTCGGGCTTAGAATAACCTCACCATTTTTTCCGTGGGTAAGAAAACAAGTAAAAGTTTGTTTTATGCAACATTAAGCTACAGTATCTCACTTTCAACCAAAAATTAGGCTAAAAGCTATAAAAATGAAGTGGACATTTTTTGACATGTAAAGTGTCGTGAGCTTACGTACGAAACTTAAATAAGTAGGTATTGCGATTAGACTGTATGAAGTTTGTATCAAATATACAAAAAGCGGAACTTAGGTATTTAAATGTCTCTTCCACAACTGACTTAAGCTAAGCATCCACAGGTCCGCATCGCACGCATCGGACGCATCAGATTCAATCAGATGTATGGCGAAATGCGATGCGTACGACGCGGACAGGTGGACGCACTTGTATGAGTTTCTATACAAAGAATACTACAATCCGTTGCGTGCGATACGTCCGATGTGTACGATACCGACAAGTGGACGCTTAGCTTTAGTTTACTCTTCATTGATGTCAAGTAGCCCTATCAGACAAGACAAGACCTCTAAGAGGCGCCTAAAAACGACGTAGACAGTGTCGTATCTGACTCGTTTCTTGTCTGTGGCGTGTCCTCGTCGCGACAGGCGACACCTGTTGTCCGCGGTATGCAAGGAGCTTGTTGTGACATGTTTAACGTGTCGTCACTTCGGTTAATTCTTTGGATTTTAATAGTCGTCAGTTTATTCGTAAGGAAATAATACAGGAAATAGTCTAGTGGACATTGTTGTTGCACCTCCCCCTTTCTTCCCGTGGGTGTCGTAAGAGTCGACTCTGGGAAAGGGTTAGTGTATTGTGGGCGATGGGCTAGCAACCTGTCACTGCAATATCACGTTTAACCATCTGGGTTACCCTGAAATCGCTAAACGTGGCGCTGGATTTTTGAATTCGTGTGCTCTGCCTACCCCTATTAACACTTCGCCATTTCTTCTGTGGATGTCGTAAGAGGAGACTAAGGATAATAAGGTAATATAAGGTATTGTCACTATTGTACCTTTTAACTGAAAGCCTAACTAAATTAATGCTAAAAGTACCTACGATACGAGAAATAGTCATGATTTAGACTGTATAGCGTTTAGTGTTCTCTGCCTACCCCATTTAGGAATACAAGCATGATTTTTTCCCGTCTGTCTGTTTACTTTATGAATCTTGCCACAAAGCTGTGGTGATCAGGTGAAAAAAGTTACATCGTCTCGAAAAAAAACCAAAATCAACAGCTCTTTAACAACAGGATGTTGATAAAACTACACAAAAACAAACAAATGTTTTGTATCGTAAAAATTAACGATGCGATAACCAATAATCAATAGATAAAGCATGACCAACCCTTTACCATATGGTTAAGCCTTTAAAAACGAAACATCACAAAAGTAGGGGAGGTAGGGGAGGGATGGGCAGTTGGGAGACATGGGCACCCCTCTTTTATTCTGATTTCATCATAGATTTTATTTTT
>BHDV01070643.1:25732-49073 GCA_005406045.1 Adoxophyes honmai | reverse complement strand
GGACGGACGGACGGACGGACAGACAGCGAAGCCTCAGTAATAGGGTCCCGTTTTTACCCTTTGGGTACGGAACCCTAAAAAAGTAGCAAGGGTTGGGTAGGAAGAGCGGAAACACAGGTAATAAAATAAAAAAAGGGGTTTATAAAATCGGCTAATTTCTTTTCGTGCTTCTAACTAACGGAATTCTCATAACAGACATAGAAATTACACAAAATTGCACAATATTTTGACTTAATTATGTATTTTTTACTATCAGTACAAAGCTTTTATTTAATTAATAACTTTTTTGTTTGACGGAATTTTTGTACGCGGGTTGCAATTAAATACTGGAACCATTTTTTTGCATTAAAAGTGACCACCACAGACAGTTTATTAGTACCTATCTTTAGATTAGTTACGAATATAATATTAAATTTTTAGGGTTACTATCTATTGGCTAAATAAGTAACAAGTTGCTCTCTAAAATATTACCTTGTTATGTTTATTAAGAGTTTTGTAGGTATGTTCTACCTAGCCCATTTGGGAATACAGACATGATGTATACGTATATAAAAAAAACACAAATAAATACTTTCCTTCCCTGTTCTGCTAGCCGTACTAGTTGGGCCCAGTTCGCCAAAAACGCGAGAAGTGTCGCCCGCTGCGGAAGTAGTGCGCACGCGAACGAAGAGAATTCGCGACACTGTGCACACGCACACGGGGCGAAGGTTACAGCTCCACGGGGAAATATTAGTTACTAAAGAAAGAAAGAAATACATTTATTGGTACAAAATTTGACACAGATTTTAGCCTAAATAAACAACAACTTAACAATTATGCATGCAAAAAAAAAAGAAAAAAAAAAGGTTCACATTTCCGTGCCAAATAGTACCAAAAGGGCCGCACTGAGCATGATATTGAGGCAAGCCTCAATGCTGATTTTCAGTGCGACCCTGAAACTTAAAACTAAATTTAAAAAAACAAGAGTTAACATTTAAAAACTATATTTTATTATACAGCTGATTCTAACGGACGCTTTTGTGTCTTCTCTCTCTAGTCGTTGACTTCATTGCTGAAGGTCGTGTCCGTCTTGAAATTCTTTGATGACCTCTGTCACCAAGCTTCCACCCCATCCTGTCTTCGGCCTTCTTTAAGTCGTCACTGTGAGGCCTTTGAGAGCAGAAACCTCATCTGACCATCCGATAGGATAGGAGACCTCCCACGTCACCGCCTGCCATCCACTTTCCCAACAACCACAAGTTGCTCTAAGTTGTCAGGTTCACAGTGGACAATATTATGTCCAAAATAGTCAAAAATCCTTTGGTAGCAAGTGGTAGCCTTGTCCGGATTCCAAGCTGCTGAAGGATGGAGGCATTCGTTCTCTTGGCTGTCCATGGGATACTTGGCATCCGTCTCCAGCACCACATTTCAAAAGTATCTTCTGTCTAGTGTCTTCGCCAAAACTAAAAAATGTCTGTGATGGGATTTTAATTATCTTTATATTCTGTGTGATAAAATTGTTGGGACAATTTTTAGGGTTCCGTACCCAAAGGGTAAAAACGGGACCCTATTACTGAGACTTCGCTGTCTGTCCGTCCGTCCGTCTGTCTGTCACCAGGCTGTATCTCACGAACCGTAACAGCTAGAGAGTTGAAATTTTCACAGATGATGTATTTCTGTTGCCGCTATAACAACAAATACTAAAATTAAAATAATAATAATAATTAAGGGGGGCTCCCACAGAAAAAACGTAGTTTTTTTTGCTGTTTTGGGTCTATTTAAATAACTGTGACAGCTAAATACTTGAAATGCTCACAGAATATTTAATTAAAAATTTTCTTAAAAAATAAATACTAAAATCAAAATAATAATAATAATTAAGGGGGGCTCCTATTGAAAAAACGTTTTTTTTTTTTGCTGTTTTGGGTCTATTTAAATAACTGTAACAGCTAAATACTTGAAATGCTCACAGAATATTAAATTAAATATTTACTTTAAAAATAAATACTAAAATCAAAATAATAATAATAATTAAGGGGGGCTCCTATAGAAAAAACGTGTTTTTTTTGCTGTTTTGTGTCTATTTAAATAACTGTAACAGCTAAATACTTGAAATGCTCACAGAATATTTAATTAAATATCTACTTTAAAAAGAAATAATTAAATTAAAATAAAATTAGTATTTAAGGGGGGCTCCCATACAAAAATTCTGATTTTTTGCAGTTTTTGGTACGGAACCCTTCGTGCGCGAGTTCGACTCGCACTTGGCCGGTTTATTTTAACCATGGCCATCAACTCTCGACTCTAAAAAAAAAAACTATTTTCAAATTAAGAACGCAAAGCAACTTACAACGTTTTTAACGGTCCTCCACTACCGCCGTCGCCGGTACCGGGCCCCGTAAGATTTACGCAAGCGTCCGGAATAGTTAGCGCGCCGGATTTCCGGCTGCAAAAATTTGCCTCACAAATTGGCCGGATCCGGAATCGGTTCTTATTCGTGCCGTGTTTTGGTTACATTTTCGGCACCGTTTCCATTGACGTGAAATAATGCAAGGAAGTAGGTATTGCATAAATACATCCTTAACCCGTGTGGTGTCGGGTTGGAATAACACTTCGATTTCTTCCGTGGATGTAAGGGGAGAGTAAGGATTAGGTATGCCTTAGGCGACAGCCTAGCAACTTGCCACTCTTATACCCTCTTCTATCTGTCTTCAAACCTAAAATTATGCTAGATGTGGCTGCGAAGCGTGAAATAGTCCGCAACCGCAATTCTTTTTATTTATTTAGTCAATTGTACTCTTTGTGCGCGAGTCCGACTTGTACTTGACCGGCTATTTATTATTTCGTTTCTAGATTTTTTTAAGCACATTCTCCTTAATCGGTTACCATCAGACGATGTTTTAAATAGTTAATTTCCCTCACATTTTATAGTTTAAAAAAAATTAAAAAATGGCAATATGAATACAAAGCAGTTACGCCATTTATGTGCTAACCTACAATTCAGGTGGAATAAAATTATCGCAGAATTACAGACTACTTCAACTTTGGACCTATAACCTGTTATTAGGTTTTATAAGTAAGTATGGGGTGGACAGGGTGGACTTAGTAATACTAATACCTGCCTTGACAATACACAGCCTGTATTAAATGAGATTTGTTATAATAAATCACGCCTGTATTCCCAGGTGGGGTAGGCAGAGCACGGGAAACGCTATAGGTATAGACAGATGGGGTAGCAGAGTCTACGAAACGCTACATAGACAAATCCACGACTATTCCTCGGTACGTAGCCTGTTCTCATATTTTTTAGGTTTTAAGTTGTATGTGCCTATAGTGATAGGATGCTAGTCTGTCACCTAAATTAAACCTTAACCTCCCTTAGCCGCCTCTTACGACATCCTCGGAAGAAGTGGAAGTGTTATTCTGAACTCGACGTATGTCATGCTAATATCGACATAAAAACGTGAGTGTCTTCGTCACATTTCACTATACATTTTTTTTATAACAAATTTGTCACCTACGGACTCGTGGTCCGTACCTTGATGATTTTAGATTTTTTATTTTTATTTTAGGTTAAACTGTGCGCTCCGCTTAAAGACACAACAGTTTTTACAACTATAAGTATAGTAACTATATTCTTTCTACTAAAAGTTCTTTGCCAGTGTAGAAGGTCACCCCTGCCAATACAGGCTTATACAGTCTTATACAGCCTTATACAGCTGTAGCACTAGTGGCTGTATAAAAGAAGCCCCATAAACAATTTACAAGAGCCGCCTACTGCGACCTGTCATTACTTGCCCTTGCGTATTTTCTTGACAGGGCTGGATTTGGACTCGAAATAATAAAAAAATGGGTCAATTTCGGGTCCATATCGGGTTGCATAAAGTTTGAAGTCATACTTTTTATAAGCATACTTAGTTTTGTCATAATCATCATTATGCATAACTGAACTAAGCCATATTTTTTTTATATATAATGTTTTATGGCATACATTTGATTCGCATAAAACAGTGTATGCATACTTTATAATGGGCATACAGTATGGTCACAGTTGTAACCTAACCTAACCTACTTTTTTGGCTGTTATTCATCAATGTTATGGTTGGATAAATGCGCGACAGCGTAATTATGCCTGAAAATAATTTGAAACATCAATTTTAAGACATCAAAAATGTATATCATTCGTCATTATGGTAAAACCATTTATGACTAAAAATTATTATGACAGGGAACATAATGACATTAGTATAATTTATGCCAAAAAAAAAAGAGTTTCAAGTTTACGGTTAAAGTGTTACGACAATGGTTTGTATGCAACAAAGAGGGGCACCCGTCCATTTCATAGTATTATTTTCTCTTGTGGTGTCTGGTTCAGAACAGCACCGCTCTATTTCTTCCGTATCGTAAGAAGTGACTAAGGAAATAGATTATATTATAGATTAAGGTGTGATTTTGACGACAGGCTAGCAACATGTTATCCACCACTGAAACTAAAAACCTAATAAATATCCTGAAAGTGGTTACATAATGTAAAACAGTCATGGTTTTGTCTATGTAGTATTTCGTGTGCTCTGTCTATCTACTGCATTTGAGAGTACAGGCGTAATGTATGTATGTATGTATAACTTACATTTTATTTACAGCGTTACGGTGCAGTAGTGCTCGCTTCCGATGGGTCACGAAGTGATATAAAAATGTCGAGCTAATATCGACTATGAGACGGGAGAGTATACCTTAAATCCTACTATAAAATCATGTTTCGATTTACTTAATATTTATTTATACCAAAATTTTTATATCTTCAAATTCAACCCTGTCGCTGCCGTCGATACAGAAGCGGGTAATCACGCGAAGACTCGATAAAACGCTCGTCAAACGAAAGATGCCGCTTTTTATCGATTGTTTTATAAATACAGCGTGCTATGCCGTCGTAAAGCATGATCCACAGCTCTTGTCGGTACCGGTATGGTACCGGTAAAATTTTACAAGGAAAATTAAAGTTTTTATTACCTTTTATAAAGTCGTAGCGTTTTTATTTTTATTTTTGTGAATTATTTTGTCTTGTCGTGTTTAGAATCTCTAAATCTATTCAAAATAGGTTTAGACATGTTTTAGGCGATAGGCTAGCATATTGTCACTATTATATCTCTTTTACCTAACATAAAGCCTAAGTGGCTACCATACGTGGAATAGCCATGGTTTTTTCTACGTAATTTTTTTGTTCGCTCTGCCTACCCTATTTGGTAAATACTACTGAAAAGAAGAAGCTATAGGGTAAAGGAATGTCTAATACTAAACTATTTCAGGAAAAATGATTAACGAGTTAGATAAACGACAATTTGCACGCTTTTATAACACAATTACACTAATAACAGGTTAAACAAGTTTTATAACCATTACATTAATTAGTAAAATGTTTGTATAGCATAATTTTTAGATTCAAAGTAGATAAAAGAGGTAAAATAGTGATAGGTTGCTAAATTGTTACCTTAAACATACAAACATACATACATACAATCACGCCTGTATTCCCAAACGGGGTAGGCAGAGCACACAAAACGCTACATAGACAAAACATTGACCATTTCACGTTTTGTGGCCACTTCTAGCACAGTATTATTTAGGTTTTGAGACCTTAAACATACCTTAATCTATTTTCCTTACTCTGCTCTTACCACATTCGTACACAGGGTAGATTGGCCCAAAAAATAGCGTAACATGAATATTATAAAACCAAGCTAAGCGATTAAAAAAATCAAACAAATTTTCCACACGCATCTGTCCAACCCGTCCACTGCCCACTAACAAAAATTCTTGCACAATACCGTTAATAAAACCGGTAAAGGGCAGCTGCTGTCTCTGCCAAAGGATAAGGAAGGGTCAGCAAAACCAGATTGACCGGTGTGACAAAGAGTTGGCCGTCACAAAAGCTGACCCCCGGTCATTTTACCGGCGGAAGAAAACCGGTATTTTAAAGGGTTAAAATAGTTGCTATTATTTCTTTTCGGATGTCCGGTGGTCAGTTTGGAAGATGTTGTTGTGTTGTGTTGTCGTGTCTTAGGTGTTTTTATTATTAATTTTGTTGGTGAAATGGTGTGATAAGTGTTTCATGTGGTAGGTTTTTGATCACGTTGTAAATTTAATATATAGACCGTATTGTGTAGGGCTTAGTATAAGACGTCTCCATTTCTATCGTGGATGTCGTAAGAGGTCACTAAAGAAGGTTTTTCTTTGGACGAAACTAGCATCCTGTCACTATTGTATATACAATTGTAGTACAGTCGCGTGCATTAATATGTAAACGTTTCCTAATTTCCAAAAATATGTACCCACATAAGGTAACTAAGTATACAAGTTCACTTCAATTTGAACGGTTAACTTGTACACTTAAGATACCTTATGTGGATACAGGTTTTTGTAAATTAGGAAACGTTTACATCGACTGTACATAATCAAGTCAATTGGATAAGTTCTCTTGGTATGTACCTACTTGTGTCTTATTCATATTATTTATTAACTGTAGTACTTACATAACAATCTGTAAAGAGAAAAGAGATATAGGTAAGTCGTACTTTACCTATCAGTGAGCAGATACTTAACCTTATGAAATTTCTCAAAAACTTTCTAAGTACATAAAGCCTAAAAACAAATTACAAAATAAAGTCTATTTTCTCATCCCCCGGAATTCCCACGGCTTAAAAAAGGAAACACTTAGCGCGCGGTTAAAAACCCCTTTTTTCTTTTCCGTCGCAAAAAACTGTCCCTCAATTATCACTCCCCATTTTGCTCAGCAAATAGAATTAGGCGCGAATTAAATTAGCCAGGGAATTAACAAGGATAATACCGGTTCTACACTTTTTCCTTATTTTTAACCCTCCTTTTTACCGGTTTTCCCCGCCTTTTTTAACGGTTTCTCTGTTGACACGTCCCCTGGCGCCCGCCAATTTTGAAAGACAAACGTTCTCTTTTTAAATTCAGGAGCTGTTGCTTGTTACGTTGTAATGGGTGCATGATTTTTTCCCTTTATTTGCGGCCAGTTACAAATTGAAATAGAAAAAGGTTGCCTTCCTCTGACGTATTTATTGTCTGAAAAAGTTAGAAACGAAATTTGTAAATCTTGTGATATACTTAAATAGAACTATGTGAGCATTTCTTAAAAAGTTTACCACGACATCGTTTGTCATGTTTTTTTTTGGAATTTCAATTTTATTTACAAATTAATCAAAATCGCGAGCTCTTTTTTTGTATTGCCATTGTAAGAAATAACAATACCACTGTAGAAAAATACTTCCAAGACATAATTGTTCTCTCATATTTCTGTAATCTTTAACAAAAATTACGATACAGTAATTGTAACGCAATAAAAATTGGTGTGTCGTTTTTTTATACTTAGATAGGCATAAGTCCGTATAGTCTCAAGTCTTACTTAACTATAGATAATCACAAGTTACTTGCATGAATGATTGTAAACAAAATAAATAAACATACCTATCATAACGGAACGTAAATAAAGTAGTATTAATAGACGTCTGAGCGACGTGCATAAAAGTTCGCTTCTCTCGGCAATTATAAGCGATATTCGTCTAAAACGACGTTTGGGGGCGACCGCCGCCATAGCGATATAGATGAGACCTCTCAGTTTCGATAGTCTGTATGTATGTTTGTATACTGTCTGTCTACCTGATTTTTCTCTTAAAGAAGAAGCACAGTTCTCGTCTCGGCATTTAACGTGGCAAGATATTAAGTAGTTTGTGTAAGTACGCGTATCGCTTTTCCATGGACCATGGAAAAAGGTATGTCCGAACATAGCTCCACTACTTTACATCTGGCCAATTTAGATTTTGGGGACTTTAAATGTAGACTGCGTGTTAGTAGAGATTGTTTGTCCAAGCGTCAACAAATTCCAATCGTTTTTGTAATTTAAAAAGAAAAGGAAAATTTGAAACTCAGGCAACATTAGTACTTAGATATTTTTATTCCAACCAATATTGGTTACAGGACAAATAAAATAAGAATTGCTTAAAATAATACTTTTTCGTACACTAATTTGTCCTGTAAAGATTAAAAAAAAACTTGTTACAGTTTACATTTTTGCCAATTTTTCCTAAATTATTGTTACAAACTTGAATCATTACAAACTGTACCCAATCACTATTACCCTAAACCAAATTTCATTGCTGGTCGAAAAAAAAAACAGAACACCTTCATTTAAAATTTAAACCCCGTTCCAGACATTCGGTCTCTGTGTTCAAGGGGCATAAGAAAAGCCCCTTTAAAATGTCAAAAGAAGGCGAATTTCCCCAAGGGTGTGCCCCCACCCTTAATTATATCTTTTAATGTAATGACTGAGTAGATTTTTCTCCCTCTTTGTATGTTATGTACTTTGTATCGAGGGGAAGATGGCTGGGGTAAGAATTGTAGGTATTTTTTAATGTTGTCGAAATGATGAAGGTTTTTGATCGCTATCTGTATTTGAATGAATTTAAGCTTTTCTAAATTAATTATTAAATAAATAACTTGAACAAATAAATTTCGAAGTTCGATTCTAAAATGTCCGTAATCGATTTTTCTTGACATTATGACATAAAGTTTAATCAAACCGATTCAGTATCTTCGGCACCTATTCCATACAAACAAACAAATATTTCCTTTTTTAATGGTAACCTACCTAATATTGATAATTATTATCTTCGAAAAGTGTTACTTAACCTACTTTTAACAAAAATAATAACTTTAGTGTATTTTTCTAAATCAAAATTTTACGACTTTTATTGTTTTACCTCTGCGACAAGTTAATTTTACTAAAAAAATATTAATGAAGAAAGTTTTTTACCTATTTTATAAGACTCGGTGTTATTTAAATGGTATCAAAACAGCAATCCGAAACATCTTCCTTTTAAATAAGACATCGCGACTGCATTTACAAAGGAAGTAGGCAGAGCACATGAAATATTACATGGATAAATAAGTCCAAGACCATTTCACGTTTAATTGCAACAATAACCACAATTTCGGATCTAAAATTAACTGAAGTATAAAATAGTGAGTTAGTCGGTCGCCTAAATCATTATTTTAACCTATTTCTTTCTAGTATAATGCTAAGCCCGTCACCACACCGGCAAAAAAAAAAATGGCCACAAAGAAACCACATTTTTCTGTAACAAAAACCGTTATTAACACTGGCCACTTAAATCGTCTCTCAAAATTAAAAAAACAAATGCTTCGTACAAAAATTCAAAATAAGAACGCGCATCTCCCGCGCTCGCACACCTATAAAAAGGTACCTAAACAAAATTAAAGAACAACACAAAGCACCCCCTCGTCTTAGCAATTTAAAACAGGGGCCTTCATTTATTCCTTCTTTTACCCCCCTGCAAGAAACCAGCGCCATTCGACCCCTGGTGAATGAAGAACTCGCTAAAAGAGTACAAGGGACTGGAAGCCAAGTTAAACTGGTTGGCGACCCCTGTAGGGGTATTTGCGTCCCCTAAAAAGTTACCCTTCTTAAATCAAGGAAGCGGTGGAGAAAATTGTATTGTTATTACCTTTTTTTGTTATATATAAGGTGTAGCTAATTGATAAAGTGCGGAATGTACTGTTTTACGCGTGTGTAAAATGTAGGATTGTTTACGTTGAATTTTCTAAACCTTGATAAATTTTTGCTTTCGAGTGCCTATTGTCGTGTAAGATCATAATTCTGTATGTTCCATTTTTTCTACCTTTCATACAAATTCCTAGACGGGATGGGCTGAGCACAAAAAACGTTACACTGACAAAACGAAGACTACTTATTCTAGGTTCAGTACCTATTCATTTTTTGTATAATTTTTATGCTTTTCGTTTCGATTTGACATAATGCCATAACCTATTTCCTTAGTCGCGTTTTACGTCATCCACGGAAGAAATAAAGAGGTGTTAGAACTTTATTGAATAATAATTTACAATTGGTAGCTTTAATGATAACGAGCAACACTTTCACGGCAATATGTGGCCGGCAACAGAGCCTTGCTCACACGTGCAAGGAAGAGCAAGACACACATAGTTGACGGCCACTAATAGCGTCATTTTTTTTAATTTAATGTGCAAAATTACATATACCTAATGTTTATTATGGCCTCTCTTTTTGCCAGTTTCAATAACTAGTCACTATTCGGTGAACATCAAACTACAACATATAAAAAAATCATGTTGCCTCAAATACCTTTTACGGAAAAAAAAACAACGGTTGATTTAGCCCCGCTAATCACCAGCCAGGTCTGCAATTCCGTGCTGGGGTATAATAAGAGAGGTATAGCAAAAGGTTTCAGCTTGCCTCAAATACCTACTCAAAATTTCCTGCCAGCTCTCGGGCTAGAAGTAAAAATCGTGAAAAATCGAATTTCTTCCACGGATGTCGTAAGAGGCGTATGCTTTAGTGCTTTATGCGACAAGCCAGCAATCTGGCACTATTGTACCATCGCAAACAGGGATTGTTGAGCCACTTACCTACGTTTGTAACTTGGTCGTGTAATACTAATCCAATAGCTGACATCTAGTCTGTTACATCGGTTATTGATTACACGTCTAAATTGCGAACAGTGGCAAGTGGCTCAACAATCCCTGTTCGTGACTGTACCTCTTTTATCTGTTTCAACCTAAAATTATGCTAAGTGGCTACGATTTCGTGTGCTCTACCTGCCCCATTTGGAAATACAGTCGTGATAATGTATGTAAGTGAAATCGTTTGCGCCAACAGTAGATACCCGGGATTTGAGTAAAATATTTTATCTGTTTTTCTATGAATTTTAAGTTAATCCGTACTACACTAAAATATTAAACGCTGGAACAGATTGTAGGTATAAATCATAATTTATCTTTCTTTGCCTTGAGTGGAGTTGAAAGATAATTTTACATGACTCTGCGGTATAGGTATGTTTGAGCCGAATTTATTGCACCTATCATGTTTTGTTTTATTTTTCTGCGTGGTGATGGTGGTAGAAGTTTAATTTAAAAATATTTTAAGTACTTACCTACACAGTTCAATTAAAAAAACGTCCACATCGCAGTTCCTCTTTTAACTCCTAGAAAAGTCTACAAAACGTGAAATAGACATGGTTTGTCTGGATATGAATGCAAAATTCAAACAAACTTTTCCGTATTCTTTAATACAATTTTATTTTAGTTTAGGTACTAATTTATTTCATAACATATCAAGCTAAGAAGTATTTTATTTACTTACCTCTTATTTCTGCCCAACTGACCACTCATCGTAGTTGCAACGATGCGTAATAAATTATAAGAAATGCTTACTCTCAAAATGAACAATATTAATTACGAATTGCGTTTTTTTAATAATTATGTTGCGACAAAAAATCTGTATACTAAATCCTATTATCCAAGTCAAAATATTTTATCTTCTTTTCACAATACACTAGCCAGAATTGCGCAACGAACATTCTTCAAAATCAATAATAAATTCAAAATTCAAGCCGTCCAAAATAGAACTCACCCACGGAATTCGAATGACGAATCGTGGACGGTTTTTCTTGTTTTACAATTACCAATTTATTGTTACCGGCCAGTGTTATTTTATTTTTAATCTAGGCTCTAAGTTCGGGAATTAAGGTTTCGGGTTGCGCGCGTGGTAAATTACCCAGTTTTGTGGGTAAAAGTATCTCCCCACTGTCTCTAGCAAGGATTTATAGTCGCCCAGGGGGGCAAGGGGAAAAATAAGAAAGGGAAGTTTTTCTCGAAAGGGGGATTCAATTAAGGAGGCCCCACGCCCCGGCCGATTAATTATGCTTTCGGTATTATGCGAAGAAATGGCGCGTTTTTAGTGCACGGTTTTTGCTGGCAATTTAAAGTTGGGTTGTAGGGTGGTGGGTACTTAAAAATGCGTTAGGTTCTTTTAATGAGAAAGCCGAGGGAGTTTGGGAAAAGATGATAGGGGAAAATGATAGTAAATTGTCGTAAGTTTTTAACCCATGCGTACTATGAGTATTTTTATTAAATGTAGGTGGTAGGTACCTAAGTAGGTACGTCCTAACTAGATACCTAAGTGGATTTTTCTACAGCTCTACATAGGTATTTTGCAAAAAGGTCACATCACGCCTATAATGCTCCTTAATGGGTAGGCAGAGCATACCAAACGTTACAAAAACGTGACCATGGCAATTTCTCATTTAGTAGCATTTTTAGCATGACTTTAAGTTTCAAAATAGATGAAAGAGTTCGCTGGCCGGTCCCCTAACTAAAGCATACTCGTATCTAAACCTATTTCCTCTTTCGCCTCTTACAACATCCACATAGGTGTAACTCTGTACCCGACAGCAAAACCGCTTACAATTTTTTTTATTTAACTTTATCGTCACTTAAAAACGTATATCACATAGCATGTAGGTTATCTTAATTTGACCCGCCATCTTGATCCGTGACCCGAACCATTTAACACATTGACCCAAATACTCCAAATCAAAACATACGTGCCATACGTTGACCGTACGAGGGTGAACGACCCCGAATACCTAAACGTCATTTACGACCTTAAAACACCCCAGTAAAGTCGGTTTGAGAGCGTTCCAAATTAAAGGTTTTGTCTATGACGCGAGTTTAGTTTGTTCTTAATTCGAAAGTTGACGGTTTCAGTGATACTGGCTTCGTTTACGCACGTTTGTAATTTTTAAAAGATTTCCTTTTTTGTTTTGGAACCAGTGCGATTTTGGTTTTGATTAAAATGCCAATAAACACATGTAATATAAACACTATTGAGAACTAACTAATTCATAAAAATGCGTAGAAAAAAAGCATAAAAAACTATTTAATAATAAAAACAGCGTAAACAAGCACAAGGTCTAGGTAGGTACTTTAACGGAAATAAATGGTTCGTCGCTCCCGAATCCCGATCGACCGAAATTAACCCTTAGGTGCATGATTTAATATTTTTTCACGAAAAAAATATATTTGGTTGGGAAATATGGGTGAATGCCAGGAAAAATAGTAAAAAAAATCGTTATCATTTTTTTATATTTTTTTTTTGACGAAAACACTTGGTATCATTTTTGATACTCCATGGAGCAAGCACTAAAAAAATATGTTCTAAAATAATTAGTAAATAAAAAATAAACTACAAAAATAGAATCTAAACAATCGCAAAACATTAGCTACAAATGAAATTCATGTTTTTGTGTATTTATAGGTATATACGGATCTTGTGAACTCGGCGATGGCCTGTTCTCGTTTAATAAAATGAGGATCTGGGATACCTAGTTGAACCAGGTTTTTTTATAAAATTTAATTCTTCTGCCATATTTGTAGGTTCTTCTGTTGCCTCTTCTTCCTCGAGAATCGTTTGCAGTTCTTCGAGTGATTAATAAAACTCCAGATCATCTCCTTCGGACTCGGCATTGTCTTCCGATATTTTTATTCTTCTATCTGAATCAACAGTGCTTCTACGTCCTTTTCTAAGACAAACCCTATGTGGTGATGGTGGGCATGAAAATAAGCTTTTATTAACATGCCCACACTACTTGCTAAATATTGGTAAAGTATAAAAAAACTCAAAAAAGTGCTATAAACCATGCTAGTAGAAAAATAAGCGTAGTGCATGGAGTATCATTATTGATACTAGAAAAAAAGACGACATCACATGGAGTATCATTTTCGATACCAATCGAAAACTCAAAAAAACTATTGTAATATCACAAATCTCACAAAAACTTCTATAATGCCCGATAAATATAAACACTAACCTTTCTTATACATTTTTTTCCAATTGGAAATATCTCATGATCCGCCAGTTAAAAAAAAATGAAAACTTACAATTTCACCTTTTGCAAAAAGTAGCCGCACAATTCAAACTTTTGACACTTAGTATAAAAATGGCTGTAATAGGGTTGACAGTTCTTTTTTTTCTTTGAAGTATTTGAGCAAAGGTAACCAAATACTGGTATTAGAACGTGGCGAGAAAGACTAAAAATATTTTATAGTGGTGAAAAGACACGGTATCATTTTTGATACCGTATGCACCTAAGGGTTAAAAGTAAATACAACCAGCCAGCTAAAATAAAAACAAAACGCGAACAAAGCCTAGCTGGAAACGAAATTCAAAACTCAATTTAAATTCGGAACGCAATCGAACGCGCACAAAGCGCGGGAAATCTTATCCCCCCCGCAATATCTATCTACGGAAGCTTGGAAGGTACACTTTTATTCTTGAGGGGCCAGCCCGTCCACCCCATTTAAAAGAAGCCATCTTGGGTTCGGCCCCCCCAGGGGGAGAAGGGGTGGGGGACCACTTTTCTCGGCGAAGTGTTATTTTAATTCTAGCAAATATCTTATCGTTACCTCTGGAACTTTTGATATAATTTCCTTTGCGTCTGAGGTGTAAAATTTTGATATCGGGTTGGTTAATCGTTATCTTAAAGGAGAAATGAGGTTTGTGAAAGAAGTTGCTTGTCGGCTTTTCGGGAAGAGTCTGAGAAAATCATTGAATGGTCTTGATAGAAATATTTTAATAGAAGTATGATTTTGAAACGCTTCAGTTTGATTTAAAACCTGTTTTGATTATGTTCGTAAATCATTTAGTACTTAGCCATCTACAAGGTTATGAAACCTTCCTTGAAAATTTATTTGTATCGTTTTACATTTAAAGTAAAGTAGTAGGCGGGTATTTTCGTGACATGAAGATGTAAAATTGTTGACAATAACGACTATTAGCTACATTCCGTGTGCAGGTATCATTTATTTTCATTTTGTTCGTTATTTTTTTTGTCAAGGTAAATTCAAAATACCTAGTTGTCTTAATTTTAAATATGATAAAAAACAAAATAACTGTTTTACTTTCAAATTGACACTGGCAACCTTCCATTCATTTACTGACGTACTTATTTAAAAACAAAGCATCTAAAACGTTCCACGTTTAAATTTAACGCTCCGCATTCCAAATTCGAACTTTGAAATAGTACGCCGAAGGAATTCTACTTGGGTCCACTAGCGCCCGTCCAGGTAAATTTTAATTTCTATGCTAATTCTATACGCTTCATTCAGAGCGGTGTTGCCGTATGATCGAAACAGAATAACCTGAAATTTAGGAAACATAAGATCATTTTTAAATCACCATTATTTTAGAGTAGCTATACATCTCTAGAAATGTAAAATAAGCTTCCGAATCGTTAGTTAGGTAGGTATTTATCATGGAAAATTAAATAATGTCCTAACAAGTCGCGAAATCTAAATGTTTGGCAGTTTAACGGTCCTCCACGGTTCCACCAAGAAGTTTTATACTTACTAATTATTTGTAAAATGTAAATAGTGTTTTACTAAGTATTATTGTTTTCCTGCTAAACATAAAATTCTCTTGACTAACACGTTCGATGACTTTGAGTATTATAGAAAATTTCGTTATGCAGTATATTGCAGGATACTGTAAATAGGTACATATTTTACCTAACCTAACGCCCTATGAAGTGTATATTTTATTTATTTACGCAAAGGTGGTAGACAGATTAGGTACATGAAATAAATCGATATCAATACTATTTATAATTCGAGGTCTAGACTACACTAAAACTATTTAAAGTAAAATTGCAAATGTAACTATTAAGCGTCCAAAACAATCAAACTTTGGGAAAAACGTTTCGCACTGGCAACACTCATTCAGGGTTTAATCTACGAGCTCACCGGCGACGCTATCAAATGCGCGCGAAAACTTAATGAAAATCAGGACGCCATCTTTTTAAAAATCGATTAGCCATTGTTTTGGAGCGCTTTTGTTTATCACGATCCTTTGTTTTTAATGGAAACTTCAAGTAATCGATTTTTGAATTTAGAATAAAGAAGGCCGTTACTAAGATGAGGTTAATGTCCGTCTATATTATAAGTAATTCATGTATTTTCTGTCTTTGTGTAATGAAGTTTATCCTTTGTTTCAGGTTGAAGCAGCACATTAGAAGTGGATACGTAGTATTAAAAAAACTAAGTATTTAGACTTTAGAGTGTAGTTAATTGTTAAGGACTGTAATAATTAATTATATTTAAGGGGCAATGTTAAGGTCTCGCATGAGTAAAATTATTATTATTGTACTTTAACATCAGCAAAGTAACGATTAATTTGGTAAATTATGTACCCAAAAAGTTCAATAAACATTTAGTCCCTTATGTTTATTTTGTTTCATTTCTTACAATTTAAATATCTACCGGGTACACACGTACACACGCCTGTATTCCAGTATGGTGTAAACAGAGTAAGTACTACAAAAACGCTACAAAGACAAAACGATGATTATTTCTCTATACATAGCCACATTCAGTACAATTTTAGTCTAGACAAATATTAATTTAATTATTAATTTTGTGATACCTAAATGTAGCCGGTCGCCTAAAACATACCTTACCTAATAGGTACCCTTTATCGCCTCCTACGACATTTTGCGAAGTATACCTCGTTACGTCATCAATTAACATACACAAACAAATAAGTAAGAATCCAAGTACGTAAAAATAGAACAAAAAGTAAATTAGTTACAAAAGCATCGGCCATGAGTGGAAATCGAACACAGAATTTCAAGCATCGGAGTCCACTTTCCGTTGGGCCACGCGGCCGTTCTAATTTCAAAATCACGTAACAACTAAAGCTAGTGGCACAGGAACAAAAAGCGGCAGAGGATCAGCATTACACGTGGAGCGAGTCGATTATAACTCCGCGAGTAATGGCCGAAAGAATCCGCGAACCGCGCGGCGGTACTCAATGTTCTCGAAAGATATCCGACGAACAAAGAACATTCTCAAATGACTAATTGAGTTCCATTTTTGAAATCGCCTAGCAGCGTGCTGTATCCCTAAATGTAAGAAATTAGCTAAACTGTGTTGCCCGTGGACATTTTTTTACTCAAAACAGTCCTCGAACTTAGCAGGATTTCAAGAAGTCGGGGTAAGTTCGCGTATAGCTTTTTCTATGGAAAAGCAATCCGTGGACTTGACCTTACTATTGCAAACTTTTCCCAATTTAGATGTGCAAGTCTAATAACATAAAATAATCTGGCGCCAACACGACGATTCTATCATAAAATGAGTTAAATGACCCTTCTGGCCTTAGTATAAGTACTGAATTATTTTATTATTATTTCGTCTTAACTATCCATCAATTCATGTTGAAACAAATGAAAACCTAAATACGTTAATGTCCATCATCTTTCGCTTGTATTCCAAATTCAAACTCACGTATTACCAACCAGTAATCCAAAACCGTTAGTACCGCTTCCCGCCAACCCGAAAAGCCGGTGAGATCACGTATACCGATAACATTACCAAGTTTTCGCATTAGCCCAACTTTTATTACACTTATCTCGCGAGCGCGCGCAAAAATGTAGCCAGTTTCAAACTGTACGTAGTCTGACTGATGGGGATTTCAAATTTGGAATGCCTTTGTTTTGCGGCCAGTGGTTTGTGGCCAGAATGTAGATATCGACTTTTTGAAATAGAATTTCAAATTTCGAAGCGAAAAAAAAACTAGTGGTTATTTTTTTTTTCGAATATGTTCAACTACGAGTATGAGTGACTGACAGAAAAGACATTGTAAGTGGGTGCGGTTCTATAATTTTGTACCATGTGCACCTTGGCTTTTTACAACCGAAAAAAAAAAATAGAATTAACTCTACTTATCATAAACAAACCTAGTCAAAAATCTAGTATCCGTTCAGGAGTTAAGATGCCAGACGGACAGACAGCCATCATCCCTCTTTCTACATTGCTTGAAACATACAAATAAGACAGTTAGACCACACGAAACGTTACATAAACAAAACCATGGCTGTTTAACCCTTCATAGCCAATTAGCATAATCTTATATTTAAGCTAGATAAAACATTGCCAGCCTATCGCCTAAAACACCCCTAAACCATTTCTCACTCCCACCATCCACCAAAGAAAAAAAAACAAATCTCAAGATCCCAGGACATACAAAGTATACTCGCTTGGCAGAGTATACCGTATACAAGTAGGTATACTGCAATGACCGACCGAAGCAGACTGAGTTTACGACAATGCCTATAAGAAAACGGGGGGGTGATAAAATTTGCATTCGGCTGCAGGCTCTGGAAGGCTCGAAAAGGGGGAGGAGGCTTCTCTTGTTACATAATGTAAAGATACCCTATCCTTGTCCTGTCCTATCCTGTCCTGAAATAGACAGCCTTCTAAGGTTTTTTTAAATAATTTTAGGGGTTATAAAGGATCATCATCATCAGCCTATATACGTCCCACTGCAGGGCGCAGACCTCCTCTCAGTATGAGAGGGCTTGGGCTATAGTTCCCACGCAGGCCCAGTGCGGATTGGGAACTTCACACACAGCGTTAAATTACTTCGTCGCTGTGTGTAGGTTTCCTCACGATGTTTTCCTTCACCGAATACCTCGTGATAAATATCAAATTCGTATCGCACATAAATTCCGAAAAATTCAGAGGTGCGAGCCCGAGGTTTGACCCCACGACCCTCTGCTTGAGAGGCCACGGTTCGAACCGCTGGGCTACCACGGCTTTTTATAAAGGATACATAGTTATGTATCATGTAGAGATTTGACGTATTGCTATTTGAATTTTCCACGAGTAAAAAACGAGTGGTCATTTAAATAACTACGAAAAAAAGTTCTTTTTATTTTCTGTCCGTTTGTTTTACCTATTTTTCGAAAATATATAAATCGACCGTGCACTTAAATTTCATTCACTCATTCGTTCATTCGTTACTTTTTTCCTATTGATACTCTATGTAGCAGTGTGTGTAACCATTCACTTCAACTCTCGTGGCGATGTCTATACCTATACCTTTTAATAGATTGATCTAGTTTCATCGAGAGCAGATAGGTAGAAGAGAAAAAGAAGGAAGAAGAAGCAGATGAGATAGATTGATTAAAAACATAGGATCGAAAACATACAACACAACATCTTAAAGTATAAATAAAAAACTTTAGGCTGGAACTACGAAATGCAATGTGTTTTTTATTGATCACATTGGGCAGGACGAGGATATAGCGGACTGAGAATCCCAATCGGAATTTGTCACTGGTTCTTTTAAACGTTTGTCTTTGACTAAATAAAAATCCATACACATACTCAGGCATGTGTTCCCAAATGGGGTAAGCAGAACACTCGAAACGTGACATAGACAAAACTTTGGTCATGACTATTTTACGCTTCACAATTCTAGCATAATTTTAGGTTTGAAAACAAATGGAAGAGGTTGTATAATAGTGACAAGTTGCTATCCTGTCGCTTAAAGGGTACCTAAGCCTATTTCCTTAATCGCATCTTACGACATCCACGGAAGAAAAGGAGAAGTGTTATTCGATCCAGACACCACACAGGAAACATCTACAAATGGACATTTACATACATATTATACACAAACAATCACGCCTATTTTCCCAAATGGGGTAAGCAAAGCACTCAAAACGTGACAAGGACAAAACCATGATTTCACGCTCCGCAGCCACTTCTAGCATATTTTCGGTTTGAAAACAGATGAAAGAAGTAGTATAATAGAGGCAGGTTGCTATCCTGTCCGCAAAAAGTCCGTTACTGTATATAATTGCATAGGTTCCATTTTCACAGACTAAAAAGTGCGCCACGTATAGTCCGTCGTCTGCGCTGTACCTAAGGGTTTTTTCAGAGGCGCAGAATTTCAAAAATAGAACATAACCAGACGAATTCCACACTAATGTACCATGCAGTGGGAGCTGTCCACCTCCCCCCAAGGGAGTTTTAACAGGAAAAAGGAGGGATGGAAAATTTCCATTTTCTTCGTCTTTCTCATAGCTCCTCTGATTAACGGACGGGGGTGAAATTTTATTATATTATGTCGCTATTTACTATGTTATTTACCGGCCGAGTAGATATAAATTTAGTCTTTGAATTGGCACTTGCGGGTGAAATTTTTTTTTCATGAAAAAGCCGGTATGAGTCACCTTATTCAGAGACAAAATTTTACCATTGATTCGTGAAATCGGCGCTTAGACTGTATTGGCTTGTAGGTACTGTATGCTTCGGAATTTTTCGGAATTTATGTGCGATATCAAATTTGATATTTATCACGAGCTATTCGGTGAAGGAAAACATCGTGAGGAAACCTACACCCAGCGACGAAGTAATTCAACGTTGTGTGTCAAGTTCCCAATCCGCACTGGGCCCGCGTGGGAACTATCGCCCAAGCCCTCTCATACTGAGAGGAGGCCTGTGCCCTGCAGTGGGACGTATATAGGCTGACGAGGATGATGATGATGACTGTATGCTTAGACTGTATATTGTGCTTAGGCTACTAATTTGGTGCTATTTGTTTATTATAAAATTATTTAATAATTTGGTACGGCATTGTTAAGGCACCAGAATGTATTTTTGAGGAAGAATGGGAATAAATTAAGAATAACATTTATCGCATTTGGTAGGTCCCTTTTACTTAACTGTTAAGAGCATCAAAGAAAATATTCTACGATCATACATCATATCTGAATTCCCAAATGGTGCAGGCAGAGCATATTAAATGTTACATGGACAAACCATGTTTTGTTGTCGCCCAAAACATAATGACTTTGTACGGAAGATATTTCTCAACCGGAAACTACGAGTATCAATAATGATTGTTATTATACTACTTTTACTAACAATTCTTAGTACTTACAATGACAATGCAATAAGGAATTGTATGTATGTATGTATGTAAGTACCGATGGACGAGGTATAACATAGCCTGTCGTGTAAAGCATAAATACCTAAACCTGTTTCCTTAGTCACCTCTTGCGACGTTGACGGAAGAAATTGAGCGGTGCTATTTATCCCGATACCACACACGTCTTTATAATACCACTATAAAATATGTAGGTATTATTATATCTAAAGTAAATACATTTATTTCATTCAATGTCGTTTCATTTACACTTCTTTTCATTTTTAGGGTTCCGTACCCAAAGGGTAAAAACGGGACCCTATTACTGAGACTTCGCTGTCCGCCTGTCTGTCTGTCCGTCTGTCAACAGTCTGTACCTCAAGAACCGTAAGAGCTAGGCAATTGAAATTTTCACAGATGATGTATTTCTGTTGCCACTATTACAGCAAATACTGAAATCAAAGTAAATTAATAATAATAATTAATGGGGGCTCCCATAGAAAAAACGTAATATTTTGACCGTTTTTAGTGGTCACCATTCTGCGAGCTGTATCTCAAGAACCGTGATAGCAGTTGTAATTTTCACAGAGTTTATATCTTCACTACAATAACAAATACTAAAAACAAAATAATACCTAATACTCATTAAGGGCCGGCGCTGACTGCCGGCATGGCACGGAACGGCACGGCAAGTTATGCCGCAGCATCCTGTAAAATAACCCGTGGAATGCTTCGGCATGCCGTGACATGCCGCGGCATCGTTGTATCAAAATAAAGTAACATGAATTCTAAACTCATAGTAATAAGATTTAAAATAGTTTTATCAGTAACAAATCCTTTGCCATGACCTGCCGTGCCATGCCGGCAGTCAGCGCTGGGCATAAGGAGGGCTCCCACACAACCCCGCTTTTATTAATGGACTGGAGCAACATAAAACCGATCTCTTTAAACAACTTTTATTTAAAGTAAGAAACAATTTCCCTCTTTTCTTCCGTGGATGTCGTAATAGGATTTTAGGTATTTAAACGACATGCTGCACCTGTCACAGTTTTTACAGCTATATTCCGTATAAAATACTTACATAGGTACTCATTTGTTGGGTCAAGCAGATTCGAAATAAGAAAACGTCTTTTCTGTACCATAAAACTGTAGCTCACTACCTAGAACTATTTCCCCTATTCCCCTGTTTAATTATTTTTAAAATTTAAACAATACATGAAATCTAATGTTTTTTTTGAAGCCATCGATCGAACAATTCTAATTAGATTTTTTTGTTGCTATTTCCTAATTTTGTATGAGATTCATTGTAACGAGAGTTTTTGTTACAATTTGATACGCATGAAATTTAAACTAGCAAAGAAAGTAGTAATACGCAACGAAAGAATTTCTAACATCAAGCGAAAGCTTCTGCTACCCGACAACAGATGGCGCGCTTACCCTCTTCATTGAGCAGTATTTACTTCGAACTCTTCGAAGAAGCTAACGAGACGAACGAATGTTATTCGATAGACAGAAAGCAAAGTAAGTTATGTCAATAACTATAATTTTTCACGTTGTTTGCGTTAAGCATTAAATATATTTTATTCACCAGAATTTATACGAATTCGTGGAAAAAAGCAATGTTTCTTTGCATAATAATAAGGGATAGTAGTCCCTTCATAAATTGACATAAGTAATCTCAAAGTTTGATAATAATAAAAAATTATACACGTTTATAATTTTTACTTCCTTTCGACTATTTTCAAATATAGCTTTGGCGATTAGTAAAGTGAGTTCATCCTTTGTTCAATAGATGGCAGTAGAATCAAAACTATCTAATAGTTACACAAAAGAGAACTAGGTGGCAGCATGAGTCCCTAAAATCCGTGGCTATAATTTTGCAACCATTGCACGATTGCAACAACTTTTTATATGACAGATAAAAATGTAGTATTTCATTAATAAACTACGCCTCGCCTTTCTCTTGGACTTACTTCGCAGAAGATTATTAAAATTCTTGAAGTAATTAGAGGTGAAGTTAGACTGAATTAGAAATAGTCCTCCCTTAATTGGTTGACTCTGTCCAGTCAGCAACGTTTGTAACCTCTGAAGCTAGAGGAGGTTCTATAACAATGGTCATATCTTAATGCGTCACATTATTAGAAATGGAATACTATGAACTGGAGACAAGGTGGATTTTCAAATGACGTAACGCTATCAGATACGAGGTTGTTTAAGTAACAGAACAAATAAGTTTGTACGCTTACCACGGGATTTTTCTGACTTCTCTTGTTAGACATTGGCACCTGCCAATAGCCTATCTCGCGCGCGACTCGAATCGCGTCTCGCCGTGCTAAGCCGGCTAGTTTCTATATCAGCTTGTAATATGAATTAACGTAACCGCCAAATGACGATTTTTCAGGAGACGCAAAAAACTGTTTTGCAAATCAGAAAAATTGTTGTAACTTTTTATTCAATTATCCTTTTGCAATGACGTTTACTGCAATTATCTTGTATTTGTAAGGTCTTTTAGCTAATAGAAGTCTTGTCGGTGCTGCTATTATGGTTTAGAAAACAGCATGGCGGTTACGTTAATTTTTTGAAAAAAAATGTGAGTTACATTAACATTCCTTCTAAAAAATTAAGTACAGTTTAACGTATCTCACAAAAAATTAAGAATGTTTAACGTAAAGGACACGGCGTTCAGAAATGTGGACTTACGTTATAAAAAATTAATAAAGGACTTTCAATCTTATT
>BHDV01070643.1:0-21885 GCA_005406045.1 Adoxophyes honmai | reverse complement strand
GTAAGGTAAAGTTTTCTTATTATTGCATTATAACGGTGAAATGGCCGATAGCCGGGGGGCCGGTAAACTGGCTAAATCACCCTATACCTTAACCTGTTTCCTTAGTAATCTCTTACGACATCAATGGAAGAAATGAAAAGTGGACAAACATTAGGTACACCTTGGCATTATTAACTTTTATCCTCTCCATAAAAATATGTCCCACTCTAATCAGTCATGCAAGAAAAAGAAGAAGACGTCAATACTTTTTACCTTTAAGTCGGGAATAACCGCTTATTTACTAAGGCCTTTGTGTTCCCAAATAGGGTAGGCAGAGCTCGTGAAACGTGGAACAAAATTATGCAAGACTATTCCACGTTTAGTAGGTATTTTCGGAACAATTTCAGGATGAAAATTAGATAAAGGTGCTATAGTGACAGGTTGCTACCCTGTCGCCCAAAGCATACCCTAACCCAGCGTTTCTCAAACTTTTTTAGTGACGAAACCCTTTTAGAAAGCGAAATACTTGACGGAACTCTACAAAAAAAAACAGCAGTTTTTTAAAGTATTATTTACCCACCCGTCCGTCTTTGTATTCGCCGCGTCAAAACATTCGATCAGAGAATAGCGTTTTTTTTTTCTAAATTCTTGCGGAACCCCATCAGGGACATCACGGAACCCTGGGGTTCCGCGGAACACACTTTGAGAATGGCTGCCCTAACCTATTTCTTTAATCGCCTCTTACGATATCCATGGAAAAAACAGACAGGTATAATTCAACTCCCATCACGGCATTAGATACACCGCGTGGTAAAAAAACGTTGATTTACTAAGTAGGTACTTATAATTTTAATAGCTTGCGATACGCGCAGTGTAAGGATTACGTATATATTTGTCGTTTATTCACGGTAAAGGCAATAAAAAACTATGCGTTCATTAATACCTACTAATACTATGTGAAAATCACTTTGATTGCCGTGTGGTGTCGGGTTTCGAGGAACACCTCTCAATTTCTTCCGAGAATGTATTCTTCTAGCATATTTTTTAGATTTAATTTAAGATGTACAATAGTGACAGATTGATAGCCTGTCGAATAAAGCACACCTAAACCTAACCTAACCTAACCTAACCTACACCAATTTCCTTATTTCCTTCCTCTTTCGACATCCACGGAAGAGACGAAACTTGAAACAAGATGTGCATTTCATAGAACAGTAAAACAATATAACCTCAACCTTCAACAATATGCGTCACAAAACTGAGTGGTTAGTGTGATGAAAACCGTCATAAATTGAAAACGATTTCGTTTGCGAAAACGCGAAATTATTTGGAAACTGAGACAGCGCCTCTAAGGGGCACGTTTGCACAACTCCGGAGGTCGAAACGTCCCATACATTTTTTGCGTTAATTCACTAACGAAATCGTTATCGTTTCATGACCATTTTGATTACACTAGACGCTCTGAATCGTAATGACGTCAGCAGTATCACTTGCAGTAATATGTCTGTCGCAGCATGTTTCAACGACAAATCGTCTGCAGCAAACGGTCAACATTAAAATGTCAAACTTTTTTCCAGAATTCGACGTTATAATCATCCCAGTTAAACACTCAAAGCCTGAATTGCGACCAGAATTGAATTCCAAAATCAGAAAGAGACCTAAAATCCGCAACAATTATAGACTGGACATAGAACACTATGACGAACCAACTGAATCTCCTGATGTTGACAACTTCAATCCAGCAGAGAGAGACGACAGTTCCGCCCAAACGCTCGTTGATGATGATGATAGAATAGTACGGGAACAGGCGAAAGATCTTGGTGAAGAGTACGATGCTGGTGATGATAAAATTGTGGGAGGACAGGAAGTTGATATCAATTTGTATCCGTATCATGTGGCTTATGGGAGTAACTGTGGTGGAGCTATTATTGATAAAAAGTGGGTGGTCACGGCTGGACATTGTGGGTAAGTCTTGGAATATGTTTGAAAGGTCCAATCCAAAATAGGTGAGACGGCTGAAAGAAAAGATTTAGGTAGTTTGATGTTGAAAAATATTCTAGACGTACATGTTCATATGAGAAACAAAAGACGAAAAGGAGAGAGTAGTGCTTGGAAGTTTCGAAAGAGGTCAGTACGCGGTACAAATTTTATCAAGGCGTGACTTCACTTCACTTCTTGGGAATACGGGGGTGAGGATGTGTGTATGACTTCACAAGCTCCCACTCCGGCTGTCTGATGATCTACATTTCCTCAGTCTTATTGGGTTCAATGGACCCCCTACTGCTACGTTTGAACTAAATTCTTAAATATACCTATTTTTATAAACACCGGCTCGGACCCCCGATGAGTCTCCGATGTATCCCTGGGGGTCCACTTGGACCACTTCGTGAATCATCTTTGTCGATTTTAAATCAATTTTATTTTAACAGACTCCCACTCCTTTATCTTCGGATAATAATGATGATACTCATAATTACATGTACCTACGCGGGACTTAATCGCGATTTTATTTATTTACCTTCTCGACGTTTCGGCCGCGTTACAGCGACCGTGGTCACGAGTTGAGAAGGTAAATAAATAAAATCGCGATTAAGTCCCGCGTACATATAATTATGAGTGAGAATCGCGAAAGTTTAAAACATTAAATAATGATAGGTACTTCTAGAATTTGAAGGTACAGTTTTAATTTAATTGGTTTAAAAGTTGGTGCTTAATTGCCTGGTATTTTAAAACGATCAGTTTAGCCGTCTCCTTGACGAAGAATCTCATTCTTTCTTGTGTTCCTCAAAGCAAGAAACCTTACATCCGCACCGGCTCCAAGTACATCAACCAGGGTCGAAAGATCTTGGTCAAGAACAGCTTCATCCATCCGGAATGGGGCGCTTCCAACAAGCAGCATCCGTTCGACTTTGACTTCCAAGTTTTGGAGCTGATGGAGAACCTCAAGTTTGATGAGAACACACAGCCTGTGAAGGTGGCTCACATCGAGGATATGGTTCTTGGGAAGGTGGTGACAGTCACAGGCTGGGGGAATACGGAGGAGAATGTGAGTGGAGATTTGTCTACAGCTTAACAACTTTTGATCATAGTCTTATGATGGAAGTAGTGTTTCTCGAACTGATTCAAGTGAGCAATGTTCCAAATAAAATAACATCGCAGCATCTGATGCAGATTCTACAGCCTCATTACTCCCCACTGCTGGACTTAGATATCCTCTCCTTCCTCCTGACGACCAGCGTCAAATGAAGTGTAGTTCAAGACTGACTCTTAATGTCAAAAGACAAAGTTATAAATGACTTTTATATTTAGCTCGCCGGTCGTCAAGAGGATTAGACAAGAAGTGAGCTATAATTTGAAATAGAAAAACATTGAAATGCTCTCGAAGTTTTCCACCAAATTGCTCGTCATAAATATCATATTCGATCTCGCAAATAAATCTAGTATTCGAACTCATGTCCCTCTGCATAAGAGGCCACAGGTCAAACCCCTGAACAACTGCGACTTTTTTTACTCTCTTATCACTAGGTAGGTTAGTATGTTTATAATGCTGTCCCACCTCAAGGACACCAGCATAGAGTGTGAAATACGCATTTTTGCAATTATTAAAGTCAAGATTATTATCTTATCGAGCCATGTTTATTAAATTAAAACAAGTATCGGCTAATGTGGTCGTGTTGGAGGAGGGGCCAGTTAGTAATTAAACGTTGTGTTTTCCAGCCAGTTTGCTTTTACAAATTATTGGAGTACTAATTTTAATCTAGGGTTCATTGGTTTATATTGAACTTAGACAAGATTAAAGATTACTTTTTCGTCCAATTGGAATTCTCACCGACCGACAAATCTTGAATCTGGATAAAACAAAGGAGGTATGTCAGTGTCATAAAATGAAACAAAGTGGGTTTTAGGGTTCTGCATCCAAAGGGTAAAACGGGACCCTATTACTGATACTTCGCTGTCTGTCCGTAACGTCTGTCTGTCCGTCTGTCACCAGGCTGTATCTCACGAACCGTGACAGCTAGAGAGTTGAAATTTTCACAGATGTTGTATTTCTGTTGCCGCTATAACAACAAATACTAAAAACAGAATAAAATATGCTCCCATACAAAAACATGTTTTTTTGCTGTTTTTGGTACGGAAACCTTCGTGCGCGAGTCCGACTCGCACTTGGCCAGTTTTTATATCTAACAATAGAAGTCTTTCAGCTGGACGAGTTAGCTAGTGTATTGCACACATATAAATTGGTTGAATACAATATTAAAACCTTTTTCCCAGGGCCCGTACTCCAACATTCTTCGCGCGGTGCGTGTGCCCATCATCAGCAAAGAGAACTGCCAGCATGTTCCGTTCCCCTATTTCCGCGGTGGACTTACTTCTAGAATGTTCTGCGCTGGCTTCAAAGAAGGCAAAAAGGATGCTTGTCAGGTAAAACAATGGGTTCTTGTCTCATATTCAATCTTCTTTTAATGCATTTTTTTCCTGTAATTCTAGTCAGTTATTTTTTATATTCATTCCATAAAAAGGAATTATTTCTAATACAACAGGAGTTGCCTTATAAAGTAAAGGTAGTCAATAAATTAAGCTCTTCATCCCTCATTGACTTTTTTGTAGTAAAGCGATTGTTACTACGACATTTAATGTAAAAAGGCCCCCTGATTGCTCTTTCCGTTGCAACGTACAAAGTTATTATATTGTGAACAAACATGTTAATGTTACATAGCTCCATTGATGGTTCAGGATTATATTTATTTCTTCCATGGATGTCGTAAGAGGCGACTAAATAAGAGACACTTTGGTGAACCGTCAGTACCACACTTCTTTTAGATAAACCTAAAATTGTTCTTAAAATCACTTCTACTGTTGCAATTCTATGTACCTTTTCGTCCACAGCCTATCCCATTTGATTTTTATCATGTATGTTTATGTCTATATATGTATGTTTTATGATTTACAGGGTGACTCTGGAGGCCCAGCAGTAGCGTACGACAGGCTCCTCGGCATCATCTCCTTTGGCTACGGCTGCGCCACCCCAGGCTCCTACGGGGTCTACAGCAAGGTGGCCAAAGTCCGGACCTGGATCGAAGGCGTCACCGGCCTCAAACTGGACTAGATCATCATTGTCAATTAAACCAGCAAAGTTAGGACGCCCTTTTACTCGGCCAAAACATTTGGCGGTTGTTTTATTTTACCCCTGTTGTTTGAGAAAGGGTTGGGAAAGACCACTTTGTTTTTGTCTTTGATTTAGGAGCAATTGATGGCACATCCCAATATTCAACCTAGCGGTTTAGCTTATTACATTCATACTTAGACATAACCACAACTGAGCGTCATGCGCTTCTATTCTGGCATAGTTCTGTCGTTTCATTCCCATTCATTCCTCTCGTCAGACACACATGGTTTCAGGTGCTCTTTTTAGATCATCGGTCGGAAAATGTTCTTACCCTCGTACCCTCGATCGACTAGCTCTAACATATTTCCTTTTGAAATTTGCTTACACACCCTCGTTTCATCCATTTTCTCCACGTGCTCACACCAATGCAACATTTCTTTCCCTATCCTGGTTACAGCATTTTCTTTCAGTCCACACTTATCTCTAACTACGCTGTTTGCTAGCTTGCTAGTGACACAAAAATGATATTACGCCATAGTACTCATCCTTTAAATAAAAGTAAATAAATATTGAATGAGTATTATAGCGGATATTGGCAACAGCATCCGACACCACGCACGGTTCCGTCGCAGTCAAAACAGCCAACTAAACTAATCGTTCATGGGTTTTTTTTATCGATTTGAAATAGCTGTTCTGATATGATTTATAAAAGTATCCGTCGATAAATCTTTGTAGGTAGGTATGTATTTCATTTTATTTTTATGGTGCGATACGCAGTTTATTCGAGTCCATGGGTAAAGAGGTTTCTTTTATATTTTACTTTGAAAATTTCCATCGTAACTTGAGATGAATTCAGAAATAATATTTTTATTTAATTTGGCACAGAGCTGTCATTTAGCTCATGTGGTAAAAAAATGTTGCACGTGTTCTTACATTTGAAAAAGAAACCCCGAAAAAAATGCAATCTTAATTATGTCCCACTGCTGGTCAAAGGATTCCTCTTATACTTTAGTTCCCACACCCAGTAAATTAGGAACTTCACATATAATATTGAACTACTCTGTTGCTGTAAGCAGGTTTCTTATAACATTTTACTTCACCGCCTCAGCTCCTGACGATTAAAATATCAATGTCATAAATAAATTCCGAAAAATTTAAAGGCGAGAGGCTGCGTTACGAACCCACGAGAGGATCGTGAAAGGGTGCATGAAAGAAAATATCTGAATAGGGATAAAGAAGATATCCACGTTTTTTCAGTATTCTAGGAGGCTATGATATTGATATAACGGAGACACCATACCAGGTAAACTATGGGGATATTTGTGGAGGAGTCATCATTCACAATCAATTTGCGTTGACGGTGGCGCACTGTGGGTAAGACACTTAAAGAGAATTAATTAAATGATAGTGCAGCTTATTTTTTCCTTAGAGATGTTGTGAGAGGCGATTAATACTTTTATGTTGCTTGCTTCATCCACATTGATTCTCTTGATGCATTCTTATACGGGTTCACTTTGTTTTTTCTAAATCAAACCCAATTTTCCAATTTTGCCACGAAACGTCCGTTTAAGCTTTTTCTTTTATCTTCCTTTGCCTACACATTAATCTACACTACCTTATCTTTTCAGTAAATCTTGTATCATCCATCCTCTCTACATGACCAAACTAAGTTCTTAGGGATCTAAAGGATCTTTACAACTATCTGTCTAAAAATTATTTACGGTTTTCAAAATGAGATATTGTGTAGCTACGTAATCATGCAGGTAAAGCTTCGATAAAAGCTTCCCATAAAATGATTACTAAGTAGGTATAGTTTGACACTATATTATCTACTTTCACACCAGCTCGGTCCTTACATACTTATTAAGGTTCTCATTTCTACTACATTTATTCTACTACTTTGCTTACCACTGTGCTTTCAGTAAAGAAGATTTCATAAGACTTGGAAACAAATACAGACAGCAGTCACCAAAGATTATAGTGCGTAAACACATAGTTCACCCTATGTTTTCTAGGCAGCATGAATTCGATTTCGACATACAGCTATTATACTTCAATAATTTGCGGTTCAATAAAAGAGTACAGCCCATTGAAATCAGTAGAGGCGATTGCGGGAGTTACATCTATGTGAGTGGTTGGGGATTCCCGAGGGAGAAAGTGAGTATTTTGTATATTTTAATGTAAAAATGTATATAGCAAAATTAAAGAAAACTGGTTTCTCCAGTGGTCGGGTGGAACTCATGAAATGAATTTGAAAGTCGATATCAACCAAAAAAGGCTAAAAAAAGAATTGCATACTTAAAACAAAGTACTAACAAAATACTGATTTTGTTTTGTTTTTAGTATTCGCTGTTATAGCGGCAAAACGAAATATACATAATCTTGGTTCTTGAGAAACAGCCTGGTGATAGACAGGCGGACAGACAGCGAAGTCTTAAAATAGGACCCTGTTTTTACACTTTTGACAAAGAGACCTAATAAAAAAAGCTGATGAGCTCTACTGAAAGGCAAATAAGTACTTTCCTTTCCATATAAAGTTACATTCTCCTCAAAAACCTTCAAATTGTCACTTACTTACAGTCAGATTTCAACGAGCTTCTCAAACAAGTTCGTCTCAAGGTGGTCTCAAAGACCCAGTGCCAGAAGGTGCCTCAACCCTGGTACAACCAGAGCCTGACCACGAGGATGTTCTGCGCCGAGGGTATAGAACAAGACGCTTGTCAGGTAGCTTTCCAGTTAAAAAATATAGTGGAAAGAGCCTGTCGAGGAGTGTCCTCTACACAACCGCATGAAAGTCGTTAAAGGTGTCGATGTCGATCGATAGTTTCTACCAGATCAATCGATGGATCGTCAATCGACGGCACAGATCGATGATATAATAACACAGTATAATGGAACCGGGGTTAATCGATCAGCGTCGACCGGTGCCATCGACCGGCAATCGATCGGTTCGTTAGTCGACCGGTATTTGTCGATCAATTAAAGCTACCAGACCAGTCAATCAACTTCGATCGACGTTGACCGATGCCGTCGAGTGACGATCGATCAATTGGTCTGGTAATACCCTAAGAGAGGTATACCTAATCGGTATAGTTTATGGTGAATCGGCAGAAACTGTCTGACAACTATGTTGTCGCGAACTTTTCTAATTGGTGCTGGTTTCCATCGGGTAAACCGCATAGGCTATTATTTCATATTTTTAAGTTGGGTAGGTTATTATTTCAATGGCTATATGGGTTCTTATTTCACAGGGTGACAGTGGAGGGCCCGCTGTGTCTTTCGGCCGGCTGGTGGGCATATCTTCGTTCGGGTACGGCTGTGGCCGCGTCCCTGGGGTGTACATCAACGTGTCCGACAAGAACGTTCGGAAATGGATCAAGAAAAACACAGGAGTTTAAAATAAGTGACTTTAATTCAGTAATTAAGTACACAGAAGTCGGTGAAGTACCTACTTTGGGATCCTTTTACAAACCAACTTTTGCAAGACCAAGAAAACCTAAGTACAGTGTACTTTTTTTTGTAGCTTATATATAGTGTCCCACTGCTAGGCAAAAGCCTCCCCTTTTTTCTGCCACTCGTCTCTGTTTTCAGACACAGTGTACTTAGGTACCATAAAATTTATTTAGTTTGTTTTGTCAATAACATTCAAATTCTACTTTGTGTTTACTTAATCTCTATTCAGCGATGTTCCTTTTCATGACTCCGTTTCCTTCGTGGATGTCGTAAGAGGCGACTAAAGAATTAAGTTAAAGTATATTTTAGGTGACAGGCTAGCCACTTGTCACTAATATACCTGCGAACTCAAAACCTGAAAAATATAGAAGTGGCGTAAAAAAAGCCACGGTATTGTCTATGTCACGTTTTGTGTGCTCTGCCTATTCCATATAGGAACACAGGTGTGATTGTATGTATGTAAACTTTGAATTAATCCCCATTTTCTGTAAAGGGAGAGACGTAAGATTATCTGCCTACATACATACATCAAAATGCATTGCATCATACAGACGCGTGTGATTGTAACCAACCCCTATAACTGTGCCCTATCGCAGGGAGAGGTCAATGACCTAGGTCTACGCATTTTGAGCTAGGTCTTGAGGTATTACTTACAAGCTTTTATTTAGTACCTAACTAAGCACTTTACTGTACAAAAAACACTAAATTAAAAAAATAAAAAGTAGTCGTGGTTTTGCGTATTTACATAATTATAGTATTACATACAATCTCGCCTCACTCGCCTGTGTTCTCAAATGGGATAGACAGAGCATACAAAACGTGACATAGACAAAACCATGATTACGACTAATACACGCTTCGCACCCACAGCTAGCATACTTTTAGGTTTGAAAACAAATGGAAGAGTTGTAGTAGTGACAGGTTGCTAGCCTGTCGCCTAAAGCGTACCTATTTCTTTACTCGCCTATTACGACATCAACGGAAGAAATGGAAAGGTGTTATTCTAACCCGTGTATGTAACGTTTCAGAAAACACAAATTAATGTTGGCTCAGTATGATTTTAGGGTTTAGCGTAATTTTAGGTTAAAATATAGATGAAAGAGTTTGGTATATCAGTGGTAGATTGTTAGCCTGTCGCCTAAAGCAACCGAAACCCATTTTTCGACTTATTACGATATCCACGGAAGAAATGGAGCGTTTATATAAACGAGACACTAGGAATACATAATCGATAAAGAACAACAATCCTATCAACAAAAAAACAATCGAATCCGACAGCGGAAACCAATCACAAGAAATATTGCGACAAAAATGCTCAACACCCTATATACAACATAGCGTACGAATTAATGTAATCATCCCATCAATTTTGTATATGTGTGCTTCGCTAGTGTGTTTATTTTATCTAGGACTTTGTTTCCCGTATATTGCTGATGTGGGGTCATCCCCCCTTTGGGGGTGATGAGGACGAGGCGTCTGCGCGAGGGAAAGAGACGGAAGAAAATGGAGGTATAACTACCAGCATGATTTAATAGTGATTTTACTGGAGTCATTAAGAGCTATTGATGACAAAGAAATGCAGTTTGCGATGATTTTCGACTGTAGGTGGAGCTTATTCCTACTTAATATTATAAATGTGAAAGTTTGTGAGTATGTTCGGATGTTTGGATGTTTTGTTACTCTTTAACGCAAAAAGTACTGAATGGATTTTAATGAAACTTTACAGTAATGTAGCCTATACATTAGAATAGCACATAGGCTACAATTTATAAAGATTTTGTTTGAATTTTCCAAAATATGACGATTCGAAAAATAGTAGGTTTCTGCAATTTTCAACGTAAAAAGCTATCTATAAATTGGCATGCGGGCTATTAGTGACTAACAAGATCTCTTCTGTGTTACCCCGAATTTAACGCGAGCGTAGCCGCGGGCAAAAGCTAGTCATTACATATATACAACACACTAAACGCTACATAGACATAACCATGATATTTCACGTTCTGTAGCCATTTCTGGCATATTTTTTAGGTTTTCAGAGGTGACATAGTGGCAAGTTGCTAGCATGTCGTCTAAAATATGCCTTAACTTATTTCTTTAGTCGCCTCTTACGACATCCACTGAAGAAATGGACAGGTGTTAATCTAAAGCAGATATTTTGGCTTTATTAGAATGATGTTCTCTTGCGGTTAAAGATTTTCATTAAGTTCACAATAAATGTTATAATGACATCGTACTTGTTATTTTATATTATACCTACTAAAAGTGGTTACGAAGCGTGAAATACAGGCGAGGCGTGATGTATGTTTGTCCGTGTATACTGTGAAATGGTTCCATAGTAAATCAAATTGATTTCCGACCTGCTAGAGAGTATGTATAATATATTTTCCTTTCTCGACCAGTGCGAGTCACTATGACTTTCACTATAAAAAGGTTCTATGAAGGGTATAAGAAAAAATCGCCCTTGTATCTTATAAACCTCTTAATGATTTCGAGCTCCAAAAAAACTTATTATTTTTGGCAGAAACACAAACATCATAATTACTGATCAATGTAAGATGTTTGCAATTAGTCAATAAACTTAACAAAACATTTGACATGTAATTCTCTGGATTGTAGAATTATGAACTTTATCTCTTACCGCATAAAGTTTATAGCCACTTGGCTATCGGCACGGCATTCTGGTTAGAGAGGACTGTACAGAATATATTACGCTTAGATAATCCACTCTCTTGCTTTAAATTTAATTGACACTTAATCCCATTTCCTAGTAATACAAACATACATACATAGGTCGTTGTTGTGTTTCCAAAGGGAGTAGGCAAAGCGTTTTAGTTTTCATAAGAAAATCAATCAATTTTCAGAACAAATTTTAGGTTTCACGTTGGGTAAATGAGGTATTGGTTGCTAGTCTGTCGCCTAAAACATGCATTAACTTCCTTAGCTGCCTCTAACAAAATCTACGGAAGAAATGAAGATATGTTAGTTTTAAGTATTTGGTGCTCTACGTGCCGCATTACTGTAGGTACATTAAAGGTTTAGCTTTGCACTATAACAAGAAAACTGACTTACGAATGAAAACAAAACTGATTGAAATCGGTCCGTCGGTTTGAAAGCTGCCGCAGACAAACACCCATAACTAGCCATTGTCGTTAAAATTAAAACAGCCTTATTTTTTATATTAAATTATCTAGTTGTTGATTTTCAAATAGAGAGGATGGATAAAAGAAGATTGACTAAACAAATTTATACGGGGAACGTGGATGGGTGCAGTGGGAGGGGAAGACCTAGACGGACGTTCCGTGACCAAATCGCGGACGTTTTAGAAACAGGTCAGGTCAAGAGTACCCGAAACCGACGAGCATGTATGAGGAGATTAATGAATGTAGATGAAGCAAAAGAGGTATGTCAGGATCGTAGCGAGTGGAACAAAGTAGTCTCTGCCTACCCCTGTGGGAAAGAGGCGAGACGTTATATTATTATGACGTTATGTATGTATGTATGTATGATTTTCAAATTACTGCTACTCAAAGGCTGGCTGGCAGAAATATTTTTACTCGCGATCTATCTTTTGTACACTGAAAAGTTTTTACTTAAGCTTTTATAAAGTTTCAACTGAGAAAACAGACAGTTGTATGCAAAATTTCTCTAGCGTTTTATAGCCAAGTGAACTATCTTAGCTCTTAACTCTGTGTTACATTCCTAATCCATCGGTTAACGCAGACTAACCTTTGCCTGCGTATTCGGCATACTTCGGTATCTCACTGGCGTCTGTTAGTTTGATTCAATACAACGTGCAGGATTTCAAATAAGCAAGGCAATTAAAAAAATAAAATGTTCAGTCCTACTATTCGTTCTGATATTCATCACGCCTGTATTTCCTAATAGAGTAGGCAGAGCGCAGAAAACGCTACATAGACAAAACCATGTCAATTTTAGGTTTTGAGTTGGCAGGTTGCTAACCTGTCGCCTACAATGTATCTTAACCTAATATATTTATGTGACTGTGTAATTACGAACCAAAATACTCCTGAATTTTTATGAAATTCACCAAATAAGGCTTACTACTTCATGAACTACATTCATTAATTAATTAATGCCTTGTATTAAATTAAAATGAAATAAATAAATGAAATAATAAATTTAGTTCGTGAGTTAAATGACTAATAATATAATAGATCTATGCGTTTGTTTTTGCGATTCTTTTGATGCAAATGCTACCTCAAAATATACTGTGAAATAGTTCTATTGAGGCTTGTGAAACTGAACCTATGTCTTTGAAAGGTATAATATCTTTGAAGGATATCATCATGACCATAAGTCTATCCGCCGTTGGTAAAGTTGTATGTACGTACACTTATTAACTTATTATGCGTAAGTATATAATGCAGCCATGGACATAATATGACGGTACATGCTGAATTTCGTGCGGCGTGAAGCGCTGAAAAGTCAGGTACAGTCAGCAGATATTGTGACTGAGGGGTCATTATACTATTAATAAGCGGTACTCGTAATAAGAAACAGAGAAAAAGTGGAAGAAGAAGGGGGAGGCCTTTGCCCAGCTACATACAATCACGCTTGAGTTACAATTGGGGTAAGCAGAGCACACGAAATGCTCGCTTCATAACCACTTCCTAGCATCATTTTAGGTTTGAAAAACCTTACCTAAAATTAAAAAATAGTCATTGTTTTGTCTATGTAGCGTTACATGCCTACCCCAATTGCGAATACAGGCGTGATGATGATGCTTTATGTAAAAATGGATGGAAGAGGTATAATAGTGACAGGTTGGTAGCCTATCCAAACCAATGAACTTTTTTTTACATCCCACTGCTAGGCAAAGACCTCTCCTTCTGCCACTCTTCTCTATTCAGAGCATGCACTTGCCAATCGTCTTGAAACCTGTTCAAGTTAAATCGAAAGCATATGCTAACAATTCCTCCACACGCGGTGCTCGTCTGTCCACTGCCGTGGCGCGTAGCTCCACATGATTGGTCACGAATTGGCCCGAAACATGTCGAGCTAAGCTCGATATAAAACATAAATAAATCCGTTTTACGTCTCTATGAGTGAGTCTCACGGTAGTTTTATGTTTTAAATTTCTCGAACAGGAAACTTTTTTTGGAAAATAAGGCTGAGTGTACACACGGCGCAGATAATGACAGGTGGAACGCGCCCTGTAATCCCGGATTACACCGGGCGCGACAATCGCGTCCCTCATATTTTATTTACCATTTATTTACCAATCACTGCGTATTACATTATATAGCCTGACCAGGAGAGTATAATAGCGATATTCTACATACTTACTGTACGATATACTGGTTCCTAGCCAGTCGCCTAAAGCATACCTAAACCTAGTCGCCTCTTGCGACATCTACGGAAGAACTATTTCTAGAAGAACTAGACTAGATGTGTTATCCCGACACTAGATAGGTTACCACCACTTTACAGTCCCCGGAATTCAACGAGGCAAGATGTTAACTAGTTTCCACGGGACAGAAAACCGGCCAAGTGCGAGTCGGACTCACACTCGAGGGTTCCGTACCAAACACGAAAAAAAAATACGTTTGTTGTATGAGACCCGTAAATATTTTTTTATAGTATTTGTTGTTATAGCGGCAATAGAAATACATCACCTGTGAAAATTGCAGCGGTTAAGTTAGAACGGCTCGTAAGATACGGCCTGGTGACAGACGGACGGACGGACGGACAGACAGCGAAATCTCAGTAATAAGATCCATTTTCACGCTTTTGGGTACGGAACACTAAAATCTTGCTTAGTTAGATTTCGGAAATTACACCCGCCAATCCTGCTGCGAAGCAGCAGAGCTCACATTGTTGTGTTCCAGCGCCGTCGACAAGATAGTCGGTGCAATTACTGTCAATTATCGTGAAGTTATACTCAAAACAAAGATCTACACCTATTCGAGTATTAATAGCTTTAAATTAATATGTAAATACATACAATAGTGACAGGATGCCAGTCTGTTGCCATAAGCATACCTCTACCTATTTATCCATAGCCGCCTCTTACGACATCCACGGAAGAAATGGAGAGGTATTATTCTCAACCCAACATCACACGGGAAATATCAAAACGAGAATAAAAGCATAGCGCCTGAGAGTAAAACATAGCTATATTGATTCGATAGCATAAAAAATACTATCGACAATTTCCCTCACAACGAATATACAGCAGACATAACAATACCTATAGTAATAGTTTCTCTGCGCGACAAATTACACAATACAATTCTTTACACCCACATATAAAAAGTGCGTACATACGCAAAAAGGGTGGCGGGACATTTTTATACCAAAAAATCAATTAAGCTAAAAAAAACTCGCATCTCAGCTTGAAATTAGGAATGTACTTAGCGTATTTTCTAACTCCAACCCATCGAGGTAGTATATACGTTTATTATAAACACGCAAAATCATTATTTGATGATTCGGACGCGGGATGGGAAAGGAGGCGGGAGGTTTACCCCACACCACCATCATCAGGGAGACAGGGGAAGCTGCATCGCTGCAGCCCACCAGTGTGCCGGGCTAGGCTGCTGCAGACGCGTGCTTACCAACTCACGCATCGCGAAAAAAACCACAAAAACCCAAAAAAATACCTTCGAAAAAACCCATCGGCCTAAAACTTTCCAAAAAACAAAAAAACCATTATTTGGTTACGAGATTTTTTTGAGAAAACCCTGTCACGCGTCGAGCCAGCCCCCACATTCACGGAAGTTTCATAGTTTTTATGCAATAGACGTTATTAGATACCCTCATAATCAGATAGTTTTAAGTGATTAAATAGTATTCAGCAACACTTGAACTTACAAGATAAACCAGTTTTTGTTTCCACATTAGAGTTAAGAGCAACTAGAGGCAGTTCCTCTTGGATCAGTTGCATTGGGCTAACAGCAGCGACCATCCAGGAAGAGAAGCCGGAGTAAGCAGAAGATACATGGCAACCAGAAGAACACCATGCTCTTCTAGAAGAACAAACAAATAAGTTAAATGCGGAAGAAGTTGAAGAAAACCAAGATTTCGTAGCATCAGGGAATCTAGCAACAAATAACAACAACAGTCGCCATTTGACGATAAAGAAACACGTTTTTTCGCAATAGAACAAGTTTTACTTTTATATCAACCGTTATTACAAGGAATCAATAGAAAAGAAGATTTAAGAATTTGAGTTCTTTAAGTACATTTAAACAACACTGGTTAATTTTGGAACTTTACGATTGATTTGATTGATTTTTATACGCAGACTCTCTATATATAATTATCTAGTGAATAAAATTAGTGAAAGACTCTGGACTAAACGATAAGGCTAAGTGACGTTTGATACATTTGGCAAATAAGTTTTGGAATATTTCGACCAATCTCATCGCCGCTTCAGGAAAGGGGATGAAAGCAAATTAAGAAACCAAAAAACTTGTGCCTTGATTTGGCCTTAAATTAATAGTAAAAAGGTAAGATAAAATTACGGAAGAAATTCAAATATTAAAAGTCAAATTTACCAAGTTTACCTACTCGTTAAAACGACTTCTAGATTTCTTTAATAGTACAAAATTAAGATAAAATTAAAGTTAAGAATTAGTTCAATTATTGTGTTATTTCGATACCTGTAACTTTTTATATGAGTAATTATAAAATTTAACGGGCTATACAAATAACAATCAAGACAATACCAATAGACATCCGTATAATAGACAAAATACGACCAAAAAAGACAAAGAAGAAAAAGAAACGAAGAAAGAAGAACAACCACCAGCAGCTCTACATCTCCATCTAGCTTGCAGTCTGCACGTTCTTCTGTCAAGAATTTGCAGGTAAGATCATTATTAGAAGTCCCAAAAAGTTGTCATCTTCATGATTTAGGCCTCTATTATATCTGTCGACAAATTCAAACTCAGAATCAAGCAGAATCTTCCCCAAGTGAAACTGCGTTCAAACTCCCGTAATGATTTTTCATATTCGTACCTACCTACAACTATGTATACTACAACTACGTACGCTGCTATACAAAACCAACTGAAACGCGTCCAAGCTCTATTTGCCTCTCTCTCGCTTTCGTGACTTTCGCGCGTATCTGTTACATCAAATTTATCAAGTAAAATTGCAGTTTTAATCTCATCTGCCTCGTCGAAGACGTAATTTTTTTTTTCTTTACATCATTCCTTAATTCCACGTTGAATTTGGCTTAGTTTTCTTAAAGAAAATCCTTAAAAAAATCGCTTAAAAAAATAACTGTCTCAAGAAAATCCGTGTGTCCCCCAACACATGTTAGCGTAAACTTGCAAACGCCAAGAATGTAGTAGAAACATTCGCCACAACTTTCGTTTTCGCCAAGTCAAGTTCAGGTTTTGCCGATGATTCCGCCCCCAGTACGCATGTGCAAGTCATCGCAGTCATTGCCCAGTCAAATTATTGATTGCGGCCATGTTGAAGGGGGGGTCATTTAGCGACGCGATAGTTTTCACAACACTCAATTATGCGGGAGGGGGTTGTGGGGGGTTAAAAAATTATACATCAATATGGCGGGCGTTTTGTATTAAATTCTATCGGAAACGGAATTTATGTGGGGGTGGATAAAATGGTGGTTATTTTGGAAATCCTTGATGAATTTTGATGGGGCTTGCGGATATGGAATAATGCGCTGTTTTAATGACTGCTGATGATTATATACCCGTTTCTGTACTTATAGCTAGTGAAGATGATGAAGCTACGTATCTACATTAGAATGATGAAGATGGTTTTGAATGTGATGATGACGTTCTTGTTAAAAGAATTTATCATCAAAGCACCTTTGCTTACTACAACCCCTTGATTGTAGACGCATAAGTTCTTCTAGACTTGTGTTTAAAGAGCCTTCTTAAGGATTTCTTAAGATTAGGTATTTCTACGAAAACTCAGTTAAACATCATAACTTGATGGACATCCGTGTTGTATTCTTTGTTAGGATTAAGCCTTCTCCATAGTTTTCCAGTTGCTTTGGTTGGAAGCGATTTGCAACCCATAATTAACATTAGCACTCGGTACCTACCTATGTCTTGATGGTGACACCAACTCCATAACAAATTGAGCTGAAGTTGAATTAGGATGAAGATGAAATAGAAAATTTTTAGGTATGATGTACCATCACGAACCGGGATTGTTGAGCCACTTACCTATGTTTGTAACTTGGTCGTGTAATACTAATCCAATAGCTAACATCTGTCAGTCACATCGGTCATTGATTACACGTCTAAATTGCGAAAAGTGGCAAGTGGCTCAACAATCCCTGTTCGTGACTGTATTTTAGGTCTTCTTGGGACTTTGTTTTTAAAGAATACCTAGGTATATACCTCACAGCTGAATTTCCTAATAGAGTAGGCAGAGTACACGAAAAGCCACTTTCAGCATACTTTTAGGTTGAAATTGAAACATACATGACAGAGGTATAATAGTGACAGGTGTGCAAGCATGTCGCCTAGCAGTCCTTCAACTATTTTTCCGTAGTCATCTCTTACGACATCCATGGAAGAAATGGAAAGGAGTTATTCTAACCCGATCTCGCTTCAAATTAAAACGTTAGTACTGAACCCTTCATACACTAGTCGAATACTGACTTGACCGGTTTTTAGGGTTCCGTACCCAAACGGTAAAAACGGGACCCCTAGTACCTCGAACCAATTGATTCCTGACCCACCATAGAACCTATTCATAGTGAACGTCATAGTGACATTGCATTGCTTGACAAAGGAAATGTTTTTGACGTTTATTGTGACAACGTTCTGCGGTGGGTCAGGAATCAGTTGGTTCGATAGTATTAAGACTTCGTTGTCTCTCGGTCACGTAAGCAGGCTGTATCTCAAGAACCGCGAAAGGATTTCTGTTGCCGTTAAAACAACAAATGCTAAAAACAAAAGCAATTTTCAAAGGGTAACAACAAACGCAATTTTTTTTGATCGACATCAACAATACACTTCAAATATTCTCAAAATCCATACTCAGTTGTATTTTTACTTCAATAATAAATGGTGCTTCCGTAAAAAAAAGCCTATTTTAGTTCGACATCAATAAAATGGTAACAAGATCATTTACCTACCTATCAAAAGTACACAACTCTTCCTACTCGCGTCCAACTTACTGTCTTAAACAGGGCAAGCTATCATAAAGACGCCATAAAAAAAGACCTAATCAAGTACAAACTAATTACAAAACTAACCACTCGGTGTATAAAACATGCGCTTTTTGCTAGCGTCCACTTGACGTATTGCCGGCATTAGCTCTAATGTCATTCTAAATGACACTTATCTCATGCGGTAGAAAAACACTGGTAATAAATAAGCACTACTCCATCGGGTTTCTTTATCATTTTATTATAGAAGGAATGTCAACCACTTGAAAAGTATTCGAGATTTCATGATTTTGCTTGGGATTCGGATAGCACTTTTATTTTTTCCGTAGATATCTAAAAAAGGTTTAGGTGTATTTAACAGAAGGAATGTCAACCACTTGCAAAGTATTCGAGATTTCATGATTTTGCTGGGGATTCGGATCGCACCTTTATTTTTCCGGGGATATCGCAAGAGGCGACTAAAAAAGGTTAAGGTGTATTTAAAGTAGAGGCTAGCAACCTGTCACTGTTACCTACTAACCCAAAAAAAAAGAAAAAAAAAAAGAATAGGGATGTTGAATGGGTTAAAAAAAACATATTCTGATTAGTCCATTAGTTAGATTATGGAAAAAAATAAGACACCTTTTTTTTGGTTTACTTATCAAAATAACTAAACATCGACAAAGATAAAGGTAGGATCATCAAACTTCCGGAGTGGGGCCTTGTGACGTCATGCCTAGGTAAAAATGGTACCATTATAGTTTACATTATGAAATGAAATTAAAATACATGTTCAATATTTTTTGGTAACCTTTCTGACGGATGACCTTTTTTTAGTCGACTACCCTATTTTGGCCATAAAAGTAAAATAGTCATCATTTTGCCTACGTAGCGTTTTGTGAGCTCTGCCTACCCCATTTGGGAACACTGCGTGATGTATGTACGCACGATTCACAATTGCAGTTGGTTTCGCCATTGGTATGCGTAAGCGCAATGAAGAATGTGTTCTGCGTAAAAACTCCTGTCGGTTATAGGTCGCTGCGTCGGGAGGGATACTCTACTTGTACAAAGTCAAAATCTAAGGGGCAGTACAGACGACAGACTTTTGTGCGATCGAGTCTGCAGAGTAATAAAAACTCTGAACGGAAACTGTCTGTGCGCCATTCAGAGATTTTATTGCTCCGCAGACTCGATCGCACAAAAGTCTGTCGTCTGCGCAGCGCCTAAACTTTATTTATACAAGTAGGTAACCCATAAAGGGCTCTTTTACAAGTATTTTGTTTGAGTCTGCCAACGCTTCGGAAATACAATAATTGTCGAGAAGAGTGCGCTGCAAGAAACTTGACACAAGTTTTTTTTAAGACGTTAGGCAAAATAACAATCGTACCGTGTAATACACACGAGAAGAAACGTCCTTACGTACATAAATACATCATGCCTGTAGTCCTAAATGGAGAAGGCAGAGCACACGAAACGCTAGATAGACAAAACTATCACTACTTCAATTTTCGTGGCCACTTCAAGACTTCAAGTACATCTTTTAGGTTTTGAATTGAAAGGTATCCTTACTAATATTATAAGTCAGAAAGTGAGTTTGTTTGTTGGTTTGTTTGTTTGTTTGTTTGTTTGTTTGTTTGTTTGTTTGTTCCGCTTTCACGCCGTAACTACTGAACCGATTGCTTTGAAATTTTGCAGACATAAAGATATAGGTCCGGATTAAATAATAGGGTACTTTTTATCCCGGAAAAAATTGATGTTCCCGAGGGAAAACAATAATATAGTTTGCTTGATAGATCGATATCAATCGATGATAGATCGATAGCGATCGATGATCGATCGATAGATAATAGATCGATGGCGCTGTGTGTCGTTTGAAACGAGAAGTATTCCTATAGTTGTGCTTTATACCGCAATATAACCGAGTTCCACGCGGGCGAAGCCGCGGGCGGAAAGCTAGTAATAAATAATAACAGGTAGCTAGCCTGTCGTCTAAATAATAATTTTATCTTTAGTCGCCTCTTACGACATCCACTGAAGAAAGGATGAGATGTTATTTTAAGTCCAACACTACATAGAAAATAAAAAATAATATAATATAACATAGAGCCACTTTTCGACTGACTCGTCCAATCGCTTGTCCAGCGTCAATTTTCTAACACCATTAAGTGCTCACCGCTTTTTGTCAAAGAAAAATGTTTCTTATTACATTATGACGCCGAGCGTACGTTGACGTGCGAAAGCGTCGTGACGTCCGATTTTGACGGTTTTATGCGCTCTGACACGACAGTGAACGACGAAGCAACACAAGGCGCATTTTTGCGTTTTGGCGGAGTAAATTGGCATCAAAATGTAACAAAACAACAATGAATGACAACTGCGTTGTCCATTGCCGATTTTTCAGCGATCATAAAATGTTGTCAGATACCAGGTTACCTAATCTAACTAAGAAATTATACTTTCAGTGCCTTTTTGACTTCAACTTAAATTCGTGACGTAGGTATAGTTATTATAATAAATAGTTAAAATATTATTATTATAGTGTCACAGAAACCCATGAAACCAAACTTCACGATACAGTCAGACAATCGTGCGCATCTAATTGACATCGTTATAATATTATAAGAAATAATCTGAATTGGATCACAATACGTTACATTTTAAACATATTTCATGCGTTTGTCATTTCCATAAACTGGTACATTATTTAGAAAGTTGAAATTCTATTTTAGTTTGAAATTTTGTTTTCGTTTACAGTAACCGTACTCTGGCGACGGCCTGAACGATTTGTAAGGAGAATTTTACTTCCACAAGTGGCCGCTAGGGGCGCTGTAGAATTTTCCTTTCTCTGTTATTTTAAAAATGGAATTTGCAGATTTCGTGTTAACGCTTTTTGATCGAAGGTAGGTACACGCGTGTGAACGGCTGGATTAGTTTCTTTTTTCTTGTTGTTTTTATGTTAAAATCAAAGTCATAGATCAAAGTCTATCTATGTATTTACAAAAATCATGGTACAGAAATTGTTTTTTTTTAGGATTATGTTGAGCCAACCTTTGAGGGGCAGAGAGGAAACTTGATTATTGAAACCGACGAAAAGAGAGCATACAATAAACGTAATGAAATACAGTACATACATACATATTCTCACGCCTGTATTCCCAAGAGGGGTAGGCAGAGCACATGAATTAAAAAATCCAGTGCCACGTTTGGGGGAAATAAATGCAATTGTAGAAGAAAATGCAGATAC
>BHDV01070641.1:0-12061 GCA_005406045.1 Adoxophyes honmai | reverse complement strand
ATAAATTACACGAAAATTCCGCAACTGCAACCACAACACATAATGCGACCCATAACCTTTTATGGGTATATGAAATGGAAAAACGGAAAACGTGTAATTAAATAAATATAATCGTAAAAATATGGGCTATCAAAAACACATTTGATTTATAAGGTCGTGACAAAACAGTGAAGTAGAAAGACAGTGACATTATTCTACTACATTTTAAATTGTGCCGATGGCCAGCGTTACATAAATTCAACACATAATTTTTGACAACGATCAAATTGTGTGCTTTTTAAATGTCGTTTGCAGTCGTCATCTGCGGTCAGCCTCGAAGATATGACGCAAGTTTGACGCAAAGACGTGTCGTCGACGTAAGCAGCTACTGCGTGCAGTCGACTTTAAAATTGTTTCTTCATAGTTTGAGTATTGAAATACGTGAGTGGTAGAAGTTGTATTGAGTCTGCGCAGGTCACTTACAAAATGCGAATACTGTTGAATGTGATACGGTTATATAAGATTTCCGGTGTTTCAGTCACATAAATATTGAAGGTGTCATTCAATAGCAGTTTTATTGTAGTTTGGGTAGGGTATCCACACGGTTAAAATGCTACAAATATGCACGAACACGCAGCATTAATTTTGTGACAATAACTTTCCTGTGTGTTTACATACTTTTGGCTCATTCACCATAATAATAATTATATCTTTGCTACAGGTAGCCTGCAGTCAATTAATGTCCAACGGTAGTACAGTCAACCAATTTGATTCCTAGGCCACTGTAGAACCATATCGTAATAAATTTATTTATCTTCTATGACATTGATTGTTGCATTACGCAAGTTGTGATGACATCTTAACCTTTTCGAATACATTATGTGTCAACGATAATCAATAAAAAAGGAGTTTGTTTAGGTATCAATAACTTTCATGTCATAGATATCGGGATGAAAACTAAAAATACTTTTCTGACAAAACTTCACTGAAAGAGTATCGTCTATTTGTTTCTCTGTCGCACTTGCGTGTAAAAGAAGGTTAACTACAATTGTCACTGTCTGGTCTGTCTGTCAAACTTTCTTTTTAATATCATGTCATGGAGCTAAAACGTTTAAACTCTTTACGATTATTTCATATTGCGATTCGAGAGTTGATAATTGTTTGACACGCACCGACGTTGTCATTATCTATAGTCAATGCGATAAAGTTCTATAGTGGCCTAGGAATCAAATTGGTTGACTGTACATAGGTAAGGCATGTACTACCAAGTGTCTTTTACAAATTGAAAGAGAAATGAAGTAACCTATACCCTATTCACAGAGACAAGTTACTAGAGCGTTCTCTCTGTCACGTAATCCCATACTAATGACATAGACAAAAAGTCTACGGCGTTTGACAATCGAAAATCGTGTTTCCACCTGGCTACTATAATAGAAGTGAATTAAGTATAAGTTTTAGTTGGAATTGTAAGTAAAAAATTTAGCCTTTTACAATTGTATTAGTTTAAGAAAGAAACAAAAGTAATAATAATATTCGTTTGATAAATAATAATAAAATATGACACTTCAAATTGTACGGAAAATTTATTATGAAGTCACACTTTGTCAAACGTTTTTTGATTAAACAAAAGGTAGCCAAGTTGGAAAACTACCTTTTTAGGGTTCCGTAGTCCACAAGGAACCCTTATAATTTCGTCATGTCCGTCCGTCCGTCCGTCCGTTTATAGTTTTGTCTATGGAGCGTTTCGTGTGCTCTGCCTACCCCATTTGGGAATACAGGCGCGATGTATGTATTACGTATGATGTATGTAAAAAAGCCGTGGTAGCCCAGCGGTTCGACCTGTGGCCTCTCAAGCAGAGCGTCGTGGGTTTAAACCCCGGGCTCGCACGTCTGAATTTTTCGGAATTTATGTGCGATATTAAATTTGATATTTACGACGAGCTATTCGGTGAAGGAAAACGTGAGGAAACCTGCACACAGCGACGAAGCAATTCAATTTTGTGTGTGAAGTTCCCAATCCGCACTGGGCCCGCGTGGGAACTAGCTCAAGCCCTCTCATACTGAGAGGAGGCCTGCGCCCTGCAGTGGGACGTATATAGGCTGGATGATGATGTATGTATTATGTATGTGTATTGCTTCTGAGACTTTTAAGTCTTTCCCATACAATATTTTACCATACATTTCTTATACCAACGTCAGCCCTGGCAAGTATAAAATGTTGCGTGTACTCGTAATTTCGTGCGCGCAAACTGGCTGCGTTCCGTATTCCGTATGATATGCAAATTTATTTAAACTGGAATCCGCGAATCCCTAAGACCGCATGTGAAATGTCTGGGCCAAGGAGTAGTGAAGACTAGAGAGAAGAATCTATAATTTGTGGTGTCGGGTTTAGAATAACACCTTTTTATTTCTTCTGTGGATGCACGAGGCAGCTAAGGAAAAAGGTTCAGGTATGTTTGAGACATAGACAAAACGACTATTTCACGTTTTGTGGCCACTTCTAGCATAATAATAACAGTCGTTTTGTCTATGTAGCGTTTGGTGTGCTCTGCCAATCCCGTTTGGGAATACAGGCGTGATTGTATGTATGTATGTATGTTTTAGACGACGGGCTAGCAATCTGTCACTATTGTACTTCTTTTCTCTATGAATCTATCATTATGCTAAATGTGGTTGCGACACGTGAAATAGTCACAGTTTTGACTAATGTTACGTTTACACGGGCTTAGTACTTGTCATTAGTGTAAGTGGTTAGGGACTTATATGCACAGTGACAAGTGGCAAGTAACCGTCTACACCTCTACACAGTGGTGTTAGAAAATGGTATTAGTTCGGCAGCTTTGAGTAGGTAATCTACTAATCACTAATCAAATTGCGCTTGTCAGTAATTGTTTACACCACTCGACAAGTGACAAGTATTAGTAGATTTTTAGCTGCGGGGAGGTGCTTGTCGCTTAGTAAATGTGAACGGCTTCTAATTACTTGCAGTTGCACTAATACTACTAAGCACTTATACAACATGTTTACACACCTTTACAAGTGTAACTGACAAGTACTAAGCATTCCCGTGTGGTGCCGGGTTAGAATAGCACCTCTCCCTTTCTTCCCGTGGGTGTCGTAAGAGTCGACTCTGGGAAAGGGTTAGTGTATTGTGGGCGATGGGCTAGCAACCTGTCACTGCAATATCACGTTTAACCATCTGGTTACCCTGAAATTGCTAAATGTTGCACTGGATTTTTGAATTCACGTGCTCTGCCTACCCCTCCTGGGAATACAGGCGTGAGAATATGTATGTATGTATGTATGTATGTACTAAGCATTAGCTACTAACCTCGTGTAAACCTAGCATAAGTAACGTTTTGAGTCCTCTGCCTACTATTTAGGAGATTTTACGAAACTTATGCGCTTACTAGTAAAACATCGAACCTTGATAAATGGTGAACTGTTAGCGATTCCTTGTATCATTGATTTAGGTGAAATGTCTACTTATTCCATATTGTAATCCCGCGTGTTTTCTGTGTGGCGTCGGGTTTAGAATAACACCTCTCCATTTCTTCCGTAAATGTCGTAAGAGGCGACTTAGGAAACAGGTTAAGGTATATTTCAGGCATAGACTAGCATCCTGTCACTATTATACCTGCCAACTGAAATCTTAAAAAATCTAGAAGTAGTCACTGAACGTGAAATGGTCATAGTTACGTCTACGTAGAGTTTCATGTGCTCTGTCTATCCCATTCGGGATACAGGCGTGATGTATGTATGTTGTACTCTGACCAAGCAAAACATAAAAACTCACTAGTTTTCGGACGCTGTTGTCCATCACTCCGTTCGGTACTTTGGCTTGTGATTGATAGCACAATGACAGGTAACATGTTTCGCGTTGCAAAATGGCACTTTTGTAGTGGTAATGCAGATAGGTTTTTATTAAATGAAGGTTACCTTTCCTAAAGATTGTGGGTTCATTTTTCAATTAGCTACGTTTGAATTTTCAAAACTTATGGTGAAAGAAACATCACGAGGAATAATTATGATGCTATTTAAGTGATTCAATGTTGAATGTGAAGTTCTCGAACCGAACGACAGCTGGGTAGAATCTGTAGATTAAGCATTGTAAATACATATTATTGTAGTGAGGTAGGTACTTAACTGGCTACTGAAAATAATTTTTAAGCATATGTTTTTAATTTTTTTATGCTTCCTTGTTCTTTTGAATATGACTTTGTAACTGTATCAAAATATATCTGATTTTAAACACTCTTTAGTCTCATTATTTTAGATACAAAGTCTCAAACGGAGTAGGCAGAAAAGTTGAAACTTTTCATGGACAAAAATCTCGTTTGTTTCAAGTTCCGACCCCATTTTAATGTTTAAAGTTGTGTGTCGCCTAAAGCATAGCTTAACATTTCAAAAAAAAAATGTGTACAAAGTTACAGTTACATATTTTATTTTAATGGAAATAATCAGATGTAAACACTAAGAAATCCCAGATCTTACACGGTTTTTTTTTATTAAGGTATGGAGCTCTAAAAAAATGCAGTGACAAGACAGTTATGAACAGTGGAGTTTCATCAACCAAAGGTTTTTAACTTGTGTCATTAAAGATTCACCATAATTCAAAGTTTAATGAGCAGTATTAAAAATATACAGCAGAGCTGTTTTTACATCGTCTTACAGTAAAGGAAGTTAACTCATTAACCAGTAAGTTTTTTAAAGTATTTTTTGCTATAGAGGGGTTAAAAATAATAAGTGATTGTTACATTGAAGAAACTTGTTACTAGGTAAAATATGAAGTCTGTCTTCCCATGTTTGTCTTCACACATCTCCGCGCGATAGTTGTTGTGATTACACCACTTAAAATAATAAAAAAAAACATCTTTTATCAATATTTCAATCTATAATTATGCTTAAAGTGCTAGGAAACGTGAAACTGTTGTGTAATGTATCTCTATACTGTATTAAACTTTTAAATATTAGACACAACAACAGATGGTTGATAAAAACAAGATACAAACAAAACATGGAACATTTTTGAACAAAATATTCTAAGCGAGAATATTAATTACGAACCTTCTCCGCTTTCTTACGACCCCGTGGTTGGGCGCGAAATCTAATTTTATTTTGCTTCGTAAAGAAATTTTTTGTAACGTCACATTTTTGTCCGTTAAGATACCTAATATTAAAAGCTTTGTGTTACCCTCAGTATGAATAGTATGCTTGCTATTTTACTTCCAAGACTTTTCTTTTTTTTATGTCGACAGGTATTTCAAGAGTTCCGTGCCAAGACGACAAAGTAACTCTTTGTTTGACGTTTATAATACTAATGAGTTGTCTACATGTACCGCTGTTTTTTAAGCCTGATATAAAAATCCGGCTCAAAAGATTAGTACAAACTTTTCACATAAACAGGTTCACATGAAAAAAAAAACAAAAAAAACTGGTTGCCTGTAAAGTCGGTATACGGGCGAAAGTTTTACGTGACAACGACTTTGAGTGGTAAAATAATTTTAAAGTGAATATTCATTCGTATAGTAGGAAGAAGGATGAAATAATAGTAACTTTCACTTTTAATGTCTGTCTCTCTCGCTCTTAGGCGGGCTAACCATGCCCGAGTGGAAGGAACGCGTGCCTCTCACTCGCTCTCATTGTGAGCGCATAACGTGAGCGGAGCGTAACGCAGTTTCTTGAAGTGTCACCCGGCAAACCAATTTATAAGACGTTGTCACGTCAAAATGAAATCAGTACAAATTTCTTTCATTTATTTATACTTTTTCTTTTAATTAAATCATTTAAGCTCGTATACCAATTATTTTAAATTAATTTCAACGCCATCTAGCGGCAAACCCGTGAACTCACACAACCCAGGCTGGCCTAGGCTACCTTATGTCCTATACGATTTGACATCTTAACTTAAAGACTTACCGTACGTCATAAGAAAATACTGATGGAATGCATCCATTTTTCAAAAGTTTTTTTTAATTTTATTTAATTTTATTTTTAATGAATTACTACAGTATATTCATTCAATATTTTAATATAATTAACATATTTTATAGCACTTAATGCACTAAAAAATAAAATACAAAAAGAACTCTTTCGAACCGGATTTGAACTAGCGAACTATGGGTTCAGAGGCGACCGCTATACCAACTGAGCTATCGAAGGCTTAGAAATGAAGTTGAAATTCTGATAAACTTTCTGCAACGTAATTGGTTTGCTGGGAATGGGACGCATAAAATAGTATGACGTCATCGTAACGTTACCGAGCGTTACACTTTTTCATAAGTGACTCCCAGCTCAACCTAATTTAAGACGTTGTCACGTCAAAAAAGATGCTGCTGTGTAACTATTCTGTTATTCTTAATTTAAATTAGCACCACAATTTCCTGTGTGGCGTCGGGTTAGAATGACACCCCTTCATATCATCCGTGTCTGTCGCAAAAGGTGACTAAGGAAATAATTTTAGGTACGCTTTAGGCGACAGGCTAGCAACCTGTCACTAATGCCTCTTTCATCCTCTTTAAACCTAAAATTATGCTTCAGCCTTTAATTACTTAATTTAGGGCCTCAGACCCAAACAAAAATTTATGGCTTAAAAATGTTGAATCTTACGTAACCTGATCTTTAAGTTCATTTTCCACTGAATAATTTGTACTTAATGAAGTACATTCGGCTGTTATGCTTACTAGTAATTTGTACTTTATAAAGTACGCGGGGCCTTACGAGGATTAAACGTGAAATAATCGTGATTTTGTTTATGTCACTATTTTGTGCCATGCCGACCCCAGTTGGTAACATATGCGTGATTATAATTATATGAATGTATCAAAATTTAGATGTTAGGCAGAGCGTTCGCGCGCGGCATGAACACCCTCTAAACTGCTTTTAGTTTTCATTTTTAGGGACGGTCGAAAAAACATCCGCGAACCAAAAATGTGAATGGGTCGTCAGAGATTTTTTTTACGCCACGTTGTTATGGATTCGCAGTGCGGACAGCAATCACCGCCTTTTCAATGCTAGGACACCAAGCTGAGTTGTAGTTTGAGCGTTTTGAAAAAAATCTAACATTCCTTTTTTTATCTGAATCTTTTGTTATTTAACACTTCTCGTTCGCGACTTTTATAATTATAGTGTGTATCTACGGTTTTTGACAGGTTATTTTTAATCACCCAGTTCCGTTGTTAATAAGATTTTAGTGGTATAACACCCCAAAACAGTAAATGCTACCACCGACCTGTGACTCTAGAGTGTTTATTGGTTGGATAAGTCCAATTTATGAATTCCGGTATTTAGTTTTAATGTCCACCGTATAGTAAAAGGGAGGAGGACTTTCATAGCTTCATTCACTGGCCATCGGCTCATTCGGTGGGCCGATCTGTTGGCTGGGCCCACTTAATATTCTCTCGCGACTCACCAGTGGGTCGCGACCCATAGTTTAGGAAACGCTGCTCTAGAGTGTGTGTAAGTGTGTGTGCAAACTAAAAAACACAAAGTAAAATTTTGTGAAGGATACGGAAGAAACAGAGAGATGTAATTTTAAACCTGCCATAAAGAAAACAAAAAAAATCAGCAAAAATTACGTAAAATGTATTTTTGATAAACAAACGCTGCATATTTTCACGCCTACTTAATACCAGCATACGGTAAAAGCGGGGAAGAACGCTTAAGAACAACTTATGGTAAATAAACGATGTATCGTTCATAAAGTCTTGTTTAAGCGTTTTAATTTCGCCTGAAAGGCGTTTACAAAGGCAAATTGGAAAAGTTTTTCCTTAGAGTCCAATTAGCGTTGTTAAAGGCAATTTCCTGTGTGTGTGAGACTGGACGCAGCAGAGCCGACGTCTGTTCGTTTTATTGCACTTTTGATGCTTTTTACGTCTTGAAAATGATGTAAATTGAGAAATAAGGATTATATTGGCTTCAAGAAGTTAAATAAAGTGATTTGAAATTAAATAAGATACTGTCTAAACCAATGTAGGTACGTACAGTAACTTTACTGTATAGTAATTGATAATAATACTTAATAATAATAATATCATTGGACAATTTACACCAATCACATACATACATACATACATGCACCACGCCTGTATTCCCAAAAGGGGTAGGCAGAGCACATGAATCGCTACATAGACAAAACCATGACTATTTCATAACATTTGTAAATGGTTAAAATTTCTATTTGTTATTACCTAAATTGCTGCTCCTCTCTACTGCTCAAAGGTTGGCTGGTAGAGATCCCTTTTGGGATAAGTCCACCTTTGTACTTTGTTTTTTTTTGAAACCTGTCTGTACCTTATTTTCTTTTGCACAATATAGAGTTTTTTACTTTACTTTACTTTACTTTACTATTTCACCCTTCGTAGCCACTTCTAGCATTATGGTTTAGAGTTGGCAGGTATAATAGCGACAGGTTGCTAGCCTCGCCTAAAATATACCTTAACCTATTTCCTTAGTCGCCTCTTACGACATCCACGGAAGAAATTGTAAATCCGACACCACACGGGAGATCACTTAGTCCAAAATTAGTCAATTTTAATGTCTGTGCTGTGGGTAAACTTATAAAGATAAACATACAAGACTCAAGAGCCGGCATTTACATTCATCATACAAACGTAGCGTAAGCTATGTTGAGCGTAGCAACTGCTACGTTTTTCGTAGCATGCGCCCTAGCGGCTACAAAGTCAGATCACTAAGTTACAGTATGAAATTTTACTATTTTTTTTATCCGTGTGGTGTCGAATTATGAATAACACCTCTCCATTTCGTCCGGGGATGTCGTAAGAGGCAACTAAGGAATCAGGTTAGGGTATATTTTAGGCGACAGACAAGCAACCTGTCAATAATTATACCTAACCTAAGCAAAAAATATGCTAGAAGTGGCCACGAAGCGTGAAATAGTCATGGTTTTGTCTATGTAGCGTTTTGTATGCTCTGCCGTTTGGGAATGCAGGCGTGATGTATATGTACCTATGTAGGTACTAATTTTGATTCTCTTAAAAGTTTTTTTTTAATTCAAACTTTTCGCGAGACTGTGAACATGTCAGCTTCATGTTAATCAATTGACAAAAAACGTCAAAAATGTTGGTTAGACGGCATTGACGTACAATAAACAACTAGACTCCCAATCGTTTAACAAAATTCCTCAAAAAACGTCCGAGCGGCGTTGTCTGTGTGTGTACATCAACACAATACATACAAATAACATGAACAGCATTCATTCAAATTAACACCTTATTTTTATAGCAGTAATGTTTAATGACATTTGTACACGACCGTTAGAAGAAGTGACATAACAGACAACTGAACCAAAACTCTGCACAGTTGACGCGTGTGCAGACTTTTGCTTCCGACATTTTTTGAGCGAGATTGGGAGTCTAGTTGTGCACGTCAATGTTAGATGGCATTGATCCTTAAGCGTCGTTATAATACTTACCAAATGTATAATTTCCTCCTCTAACACCCTACAGCATGAGGAAAACCGGCGAGCACGCAAAAACACAATTCATAATATTAAGTGACTGCTCCACTGCGGGAGCGAAGATTGATTCAATTCACTAATCGACGAGTTCGGTTAACTGCGAGTAAGGGTTTATGGATAAGTAATGAAGTTAAATTTTGTCTGCAGCTTGGCTTAAAACTGGAGATAAAAGAATGGTAATTACGTGTTTTTACAAGTTTTTTATTTAACTTCCCTTTTGTATATTTTGTATGTATACAAATCTTGCAAGGAAAATTTGAACCACTTTCAATAGACTTGAGCTGAAACTTGGTATGTACTACGTAACTTGGATGACAATACAATATACCGATAGTGGACTTCTGGTGGCCCAGCCGGGACTGTCTTCGATGGAGGCAACTCTTTAACGGTTGGTCTGATTGACTTGAAAATCTGGTTTACACAATCTAGGATGGATGACAATGAAGTACAGTTGGCAAAAGGTACAGTGAAATTTTTGTTGGTTTCATTATATTTGCTGTTTTTACACCTGATTTCATCTGTTTTTTTCTTCATTGATTGAGAACACGTTGTCCGTGGATGCGTCTCGTGTTGTAAGAGGTGCGTAGGGTGGTTAAGGTACGCTTCTGGCGACAGACTAGCAATCAGTCGATTTACACCTCTTTTATACGTATAAACGTACATAATCGTGGTCAGTTTTAGCATATTTATTAAGTTTAAAGGTGGCAAGTATAATAATGGCAGGTTGCTAGCTTATCGGCTATAATATACCTTAACCTATGTCCTTTGTCGCCTCTTACGACATCCGTGGCAGAAATGGAGAGGCGTTATTACCAATACGCGTCTAAAATGGGTGAAATATCTTAAAACGTATCAGTGACGACTGATAATGAATGCTCTAAGGCATATGTACTGGGTTAAAATTAAATCAATCTAATTAGTTAGTTAGTAAAGTAGGAAAAGCATAAGACACGTGCTTTTTGGATCATGAGATACTTGAACATCAAACAAGGTATAGATTAATGTGACGTCACGCCGTGGTAAAAATTGTACCATGCGGTGACGTCACTGGAAACTTTAGAGAACTGTAAGTATCTTTATCATTTCTTGTTTGTCAAATAAAAGAAAACATACTTAAGTGTACGACATTTTGTGGTAATGTATCTGACGGACTAAACAGGTTTTTTACTCAACTACCTAATCATATCAAAGTGTAGGGATCACATTTATATCACTAACCGAGGACCTTTTTACTTTAAAGGCCTACATTATAAAGGTACGTATATACGTGTTAAAAAGGCTTCCGAAGGCCTTCACGCATGACTGTGCCTGATATTGAATGAATTTATTCCATCTGCCCTATTTCTTTTGGTAACCATTCTGTTTAACCCTTAATGGAAAATAAATTGAATTTATTGCCAATTTGAAAGAAAAAATAACGCCCAATAAGGTGAAATGTTTCTCGTTGGGTCAAGGAAAACATTTAATAAAAACGATGAATATTTCTCGGAAGTACGCTCAAATTTTATATAAAATATAAAATAAATGAGTGCGTTTATTAACAGCTTATTACTTTTTGCTTGCGTCATCTAATTTGATAGAAATTTACGTGGTGTTTATTTTCCATTTATTTAAAAAAATGAACGTCAAAAATAGGAATAAATTTTCTGTACAAAAATTGTCATCTTATTTATTTATTTTTTATTTATTTATTTACACATACAATTTACACAGCATTACAGACTTATATCTAATGCACTGTGAAACCAATTATTACAACTAATTATCACTTATGAGTGACTGATTAATAAATTCACCATTTACCGGTGGCTTGATTACCTGTCCGTTATCTAAATTACAATTTAAAGAATAGTGAAAAGCAAAAAAAAACGGCGAAACCAGCACTATTAGAATTACATTCGAAATCATAATCAAACATTGCCATCAGCTCGATAAATAATTTAAACGGCCTTTGAATCAAACAATTTTTTTCGTATTTATCGCCCTAAACCTTTTCGTACCCAGTTGCGAATGAAACGAATTTTATTACGAATCTCCGTTGGGCTCAGTTTTATTATTTTGTCGCCACGATTTTAATTAAGCCTTAATTACTTTTCGTTTGCGCGATAAATTATCAACATATTAATTGTTTTGTTTGTCACGGCTAAATTTCAACTGTAGCAGTATAATGTGGATAGTCTTTCAATGATTTTTGTGTTAAAAGTGTATACAAGTGCCTAATGTGGAAACTACAATAGTGTTAGTACAATAAAATGTTAAACGTTAATTGTACAAATTTCATAACCATTGTCTGTGTTTCTGTACATCATTATTATGTTTTAAAATCAAGTAGAGTACCTCAAACACATACCTACCCTAAAAATAATGTAGAAAGATCGTTTGGTTTACTAAACGGCCCTCTAATTAGTAAAATTGGTTTCTTAGAATTCCACCGATATCGATGAACTCAACTTATTACAAGAACGGAAAAGAATAAAGCTTCAAAGTACAAACGCTTTGAAGTATACACGGTGATTTTTAATCCGTGATCAGGAACCCGAAAATATTAACATATACCCTAACTAAATTGAACTTATTAAGCGAGGTCTCACGCAATTCCTTCTT
>BHDV01070632.1:31903-58250 GCA_005406045.1 Adoxophyes honmai | reverse complement strand
GGGAAAGAGGCGTGACGATATGTATGTATGTATGTATGTATGTCACTGCTCATTACTTACTGGCACCATTATTAACTAGTTTTAATTTATTACCATACAATACAACCCATACCTTTCGATCAAGAATATGTATTTTAATTGATGTACTGCAAAGAATATTTAAGCCAAAGATACATTAGGCGACAAATGTTGCACGACATTTGTTGTGCGACATGTTGGGCGAATTAGCGCGACGTCGCCGGACATAGCTCGACATGTCGCGCGACTTATTTCGGCGTATATACACGTGTCGCGCGACATGTCGTGCGATGTCCGGCGACGTCACCGTAAAATATGTAATACTCAGGGGTCGGATTTTTCATCGCATGATCCGAGGCAAGAAAACTATGGAGTCGATATAAAAATTAAACTTTTAATTCATATTCATACTCATATTCACTAATTTTCTCAGTCCCATAATACTTTGCCCCTTGTGCAGATTAACAGATTAAAAATGTTAATCGAAAATAATCTTACTGAATAAAATTAAAATATGGAAAAATTTACCATTATTTACTCGTTTTACAATTGTAATTTTGAAATGGACAATGCACATGCCATACCTTGTCAAGATTTTGAGGCACTCATTCCTGTATCTACAAGCTTTATGGATATTGGAAACTAGATGCACAAAATAAAAGTAATGTTTTATTTTACTTTATTTATTTAATGTTTTATTTGTTATATTTACAATTTAATTTCATTCTTAATTAAATGAACGAGTATGAGTATGGTTTAAATAATCATTTAATTTTAATATCGACTCCATAGTTTCCTTGCCTCGGATCATGCGATGAAAAATCCGACCCCTGGACTAATACTTACATATAAATATCGATACATCATTTGATTATTAACAGCACAACTCTAGTATTGACAGAATGAGATGAAGTAATGGGATGACACCTAGGTGAAAGTGAGATGCACAATTATGTGTCATTTTGAATGACCAGTTAACTTGAGCTGCGCTAAAATGAAAATAAATTGAAAAATGCATGTTTACTGTTAATTACCGATGAAATTTAACATCGTCTGTTTTCAAATTGGAACTTTTGCTGTTTTTACCACACCACCGAATAGAACAATACGTAATTACGCAAGTATATTAATTTATATCGAATAACTTGAGAAGTTGCACGCAGATCTGTTGTTGGCTATGTACTGTTTCTGTGACAGTGACAGTACACGTTAGTATATTGAAATCAACAAACTATTTGCGGACCGGGGTTGCGAACATTGTTTCTCTATAGGTTCTATCCTCTATGAGTGAAACGTACCCAACCCACTGACATCTAATAAACCATGAACAAGAAAAGGAAAAATTTTCAGATGATATTTTTTTATTTTACATAATATAATGATAGTCAGACTGAATTATTTTGAAAAGCACTCAAAACCTAAATAAAAAGCATACGGAAGTAGTTTACTTATTCTCTTATTTCCTTTTTTTCCATATTTCCTTTACTTGTCTATGGTATTTGATTTGTGTTTCTGAACGAAAATCCTGCATTAACCAATCACAGGTAAGATAAGGCGTTCACCCATCTTTCACCCATTTGTAACGTTTGTATTTCAAAAAACCAAAACCAACGTTCGTGGTTTGTGCTTTGGTGAAATGGTGTTTAAAGTTTTAAATGATTTTATTTGTTTGAACGCGTAATTATTAACAATAGTGACTGTATTCTAATTCTAATAATTAGTTTAGTGAATTTTAAAGTGAATGTTTGTGAATTGTTGAAGAATCAAGCCTGAAAATGATAGCATTAACAGAAGATGTATACAAGCTATTGTAAGTAAAACTATGTATCAGAATACTGCATAATGATTTATTTCTGAAGCTTAATCTATTTCTTGATAAGTTTTTGTTCATATTAGAGCTGAACTGTATATTGTGTCTATTTGACTTAGTAGGAAAATCAGCACGTAAATATTAGGATAACCGTTGCATAATATCGTTGTATTTAAATTCAATAGAGTCCAATCGACCTTGTTGACTAAATTTGATGCTCCAGTTTTTTCCTGTGACACTATTATTTTCTTATATTTTAGTGATGATGTCACCGAAGAAGTGTCAAGGAATGTCCGCCACCTCATGCAACAGTTATGGCTGAACTGGTCCCACGTCGGTGTGGAGTATGACGTGAAAGTGAACAACATACACAAGCTGGTACAAATTGAGAAGGATCTCCACAGTGATGTGTTGGACGAGACCAAGCAGAAGCTGAAAGTCATGCAGCATCAGGTTGAAGGTAACACTATGCTATAAATTTAAATTATATGGGGTCCAATCAGTGGCGTAGCGTGCATTGGCGGGGCCCCGTATAAAAAAAAATTTTGGGGGCCCTTTACGGGGGGGGGGGAGAAGATTTCACATATTTTTCCTTGACACTTTGGGGGCCCCCGTGGCTCGGGGGCCCCGTATAATTGATACGGCAGATACGGCGGTAGCTACGCCCCTGGGTCCAATCATTCGTCGAGCTTGTATGACGATTTGGATTAATGTGAGTGAAGCAAGAGAAATATGCCAGAATAAGAGTGAATGGTGCTCTGTTGTCTCTGCCTACCCTGCTGGGAATGGGGCATGACGTTTGTGTAATTTATGTTATGTATGTCTAATCAGTGACTGACATAAAGGACGATTTGGACACTATATACATGGCCTACAGAGTGCTTCTACTTTAGTACAGTCTACAACTCTACAGCGTCTAACTTGGTCAGGTTTTAGTCCTTCAAATTAGATTAGCGGGTGTTTGCAGTCAGTCATATTAAAACATGTCTGATCTGGTAGAAATTATCGGTTGACATAGACTATTCTATTCTACTGTCGATTGATGTCATCAATCGATGATCAATCAATTGGTTTGGTAATACCCTTAGAACTTTTTGGCTGCCGCTTACCACCCATTTGGTATTTAATTGACTATCCATGCCAATGAGCTTAGATACCAACTTGAGTAACCCTAATCCAAAATTATTGCTTTGTCTACTTAAATATGGCAAACTAATAAATCAAAGACTTTAATATACATAGGTGGAAGTTTCAGTTTGAAGACTTTAATTACTACTTCACCTTTTTGTGTTCATAATCTATCCTGTAAATCACGGGTTAACTGACAGACTGATTAGTAACATACATATGTATTAAATCAATTTTAAGGTATAAAATAATATAATTCAAGTTATAGAGACCACACAGTATGAATGCATGTGGGAACTGTGTCTTGGTTTGAGAATAAAGCAGTGAAGTGTACAAAAAAATTTTCCCACTAATTACACACAATTTTTGCAGAATTGAAAGAGGAAACCAAAAAGTTGAGCCAGTACCTCTCCGTGGACATCACCATCTTGGATTACAAAGATGATATGATGCTCTTTGAGTACAAGAAAGAATTAGAAGAACAAATTTCAGGGTAAGTGTAATGTGAATGTCACACCAACCCCACAAGCAAATCACACAGAGCAACCAATCATGTCTGTTAACTGTGCCGTAACTAGAGTGCTAGTGGTGCCCAGGCACAAGGCGCAGACCCTGGAGGGGTGCAGAATTGACCAGACCAGTATCTTTTAGAGCACAGTGTTGAAAGCTCGCACTGGGCGCTTAAAAGGCAAGTTACGGTGCTGTCTGTGGACAGTGATTGGTGATTACTTACTTGGTGATTAGCTGACTCTGCATACTACATGTAAACATGGGTCTAGTCTAGTGTTTCAAACAAGTTCAAGTATTTAATTGTTTTGCCCACTTCAAAAGCAGGAGGAGATTCTGCATTCTTTTTGCATTCCTTTATAAGTACTAACTTTATAAGTCTTTCCGTACAGTTATAGAGAACAGATGGAACAGCGCCGTACGGAAATCAACCGCCTTCTGGAATGGCAGCATGATCTGACAGAGAAACTTGGTGTCACCTTCCATGAGCTTCAAGACATCCCACTGCCGCCCCAAGACGAGCTGAACAAGCTACGCAACCACCTTGAGGTTCTCCAGTCAGAGAGAGACAAACGGGCTGAGATATTCTTGCACACGCAGATTGAGATCAAGGATATCATGGGTGAGTTTTTGTGATTTTAGCTACTCTTTCTAAAATCTTATAACTGTTACATTTTTTCTAGAAGGTTGATTTGTGAAAATTCCTTCTGAATTCATTGTACTAGAACAACAAGTAATAGTACTACTATATGAAGAAGGTTCACTCCCAAACATGTCTAGGCGTAAAAACATCGTTTTCTCTTTCTACCGTTAACTGCTTACCATAGATCTTTCACAAGGTCTCACTGGTGGAGTGCATCTAAATTGCGGAGTGGTCCTCCCCTGATATTAGCTAATTTTAACAGCTAAAAAGGTGCCTGATATGACCATTTAATTCAGCGAATAATATGTTAGTCGGCAGTTTTGCATTGACATTCAGTTATTTATGCACATAATTATTATAGTTCTATACCAATTTTCGTTTATTAGAATATTTTAGTCTGAATTTTGACTTTTAAGTTTGAATTGCAGAAAAACTACAAATCAAACCGCAGAACAAGTTTGAACAAGTTGTGGTCAGCTCTCTGTCTGTGGACTTCAAGGTGACGGACCTGAACATGGACCGCTTGGCCAAGCTGCGACAGGATCTTCAGGAGAAATATGACCAGACCAACAACAGGGTTTGTATAAGCTGGTAGAATTTTCTACAATTTTACCTGTACTACTTAAACCTCTACCAAGTTAGATTTCAGAGATTGTACTACCATCTTTTGTCATCAATCAACCATCTTAGTACCGCACTATAATGTCCCAAGTTGAGTATGTTGTAAATTTTCATCAGGTGTTGGAGCTTAGGGAACGTCTGTCTAGGCTGTGGGAGTGTCTGGATGAAGACCAGATCTACCGGGATAACTTCCTGCAGGCTCACCCTGGATGCCACCCAGCCACGGAGGCTGCTATCAAAGAGGAGATTAAGAGATGCGAACAGATCAAACGGCAGAAGATTCAGGTAAGTTCACTGTTAGTGTAGATATATTTAGCATCCTCAGAGGATCAAGTTCTAATGAAGCCTTCCGTGAAGGTAGTTTTATCAGCTAGCTGTCTTGCCCTTTTTTGCTGGATTGGTGCAAGCATTGCTGTTTTGTGGCAAGATTAGGCCTTTAATGCAAAGTCGACTGGTCTTGCTGGTTGTGATCTAAGGTTGCTGGTGAAACTAGTAGGAGTGATCGGCACACCAGGAGCAACGCGGGGAGGTTAAATGCGACTGATCTACCAATAACGTGACGCCATCCCCCTCGCTCTTCGAGTACCAAATTGACCTAAAAAAATATTGCTGCCCTTCTACTTTTGCCGAGCGATCTTAAGTCACTACGCGACCTTTACTATAGTTTAAATAGGTTTACACACTTGGCACATTTTAAACTCAACCCCACACAGCTAAGTCCTAATAAGTGCATCCTTTTCTGATAAAGTGCATCCTAATAAGTGCATCCTTTTCTTACCCGTGTGGTGCCGGGTTAGAATAGCACCTCCCCCTTTCTTCCCGTGGGTGTCGTAAGAGTCGACTCTGGGAAAGGGTTGGTGTATTGTGGGCGATGAGCTAGCAACCTGTCACCACAATATCACGTTTGACCATCTGGTTGCCCTGAATTTGCTAAACGTGGCACTGGATTTTTTTTTTTTTGAATTCATGTGCTCTGCCTACCCCTCCTGGGAATACAGGCGTGAGAATATGTATGTATGTATGTTTTCTGATAGTCTGTTTCTACTCAGGTGTTTGTGGCGAATATGCGAACAAAGATCAAGCTCATGTGGGACAACATTATGTATTCGAGCCGCGAGCGGGAAGAGTTCGTCCATTACTACCAGGACATCTTCACTGAAGACACGCTCACGCTCCACGAAATGTACCTCGAGAAGATTACTAAGTTCTACAATGAGTACAAGTAAGTGGAGTAACAAATTAAGGGTAAAGGCCGGTCGCGGAGCGCAGCGAAATTTGAGCGTTGACCCGTTGCTATCTATCTCTGTGCGACGATACGCACGTGCTCAAGTGCGAGCGTGAGGGCAATATTACTGGACGCGTATTATGTTAATAATTTCGATAGCGTCCGCCACACAGGCGCGGGGGTTAGCAAGTAACTAATTTCTCAGAGTGTTGGTAGATTAAAGATAAGTTAGGTAGATAAGACTATTTGCTGATATAAAACAATTTATTCCTATATCCTTATCTTCACAAGTGCCTAATTGAACACTTCATTCTATTTCACTCAGCCTCACATTCGCCTGTGGATTTCGTGTCGTTATTGATTAAAATGCACACTTTTGGAATAATACACATAACAAAAACCATATCAAAAAAACCTAGAGGGTGCCACAGACTAGCGCGTGTAGCCGGCTTAGCATGTCAGGGCGCGAGTAGAGTTACGCGCGAGAAGACTACATGTCACTGTCTAACTAAGGGGCAGCGCAGACGGCAGACTTTTGTGCGATCGAGTCTGCGGCGCAATAAAAACTCTGAATGGAAACTCTCTGCGCGCCATTCAGAGTTTTTATTGCGCCGCAGACTCGATCGCACAAAAGTCTGTCGTCTGCGCTGCCCCTTAAGACGTCAGAAAGTGATGGGTAGTGCTAAGCCTACAGAAACTCTTCTCACACGGTCCTTCGTACTCACAGGCACATCTTCGACCTGGTGGTGACCCGCAAAAACCTGTGGTTGAAGCAGGCGGAGATGGACGCGAGGGCTAGCGAGCCTGGACGTTACCATAACCGCGGAGGCAATCTGCTGCGCGAGGAGAAGGAGCGGAAGGCCATAGAGACCAACGTGAGTTCACACACAATAAATAGGCTTATTGTACCGATATCGGATTTATTGTTCTTGATACAAATGACACATACTTAATTGCTAAATAATTTGATTTACTAGTGTAGCACACTGCTTATTTTTTTTATGGATGTCTCTAAGGGACTTTAAAGCATGTTTTAGGCTATGGGGTTGCAACCTGTCACTGTTGTACCACTTTTATCTAACTTAACCTCTCGTATGCTACGGAGCAGATCTACTCCGTACAAATACATAGAAAAAATGGAATGCCCCACATACGAGGGGTTAAAACCTAAAAATTAATGCTCAAAGTGGGTACGAAACGTGAAATGGTCATGGCTTTTTCTATGTGGGTCGATCAACTATTTTATGTCCCTGGTTGCCATGGTTACGTCTCCTGACTAACCGAGTAAAATTGTGATTTTCTAGAATATAATCCGCTATAAGTTAAGATTTTTTTTACAGTTGTACGCATTTCTTTATGGCGCAGCTCCTAAGCATAAAACGAGAAGTAAATTACAACCTTTTTCTAAGCAACTCTATCACAGTTGTCCCCTGACTTACGGGACAGAATAACAACACAAAATAGTTGATTGGCCCATGTAACGTTTTGCGTTCTCTGCTTAATCCCTTAGGCGGCAATTACATTGAGTCGTTCGCCACATACTGCATGCGGTGACCGCAACAGTAGGCAGCCGCATACGTCGAGCGAAAGCCGTCGGAGCTGACTAGGTGGCAGCGGTCGGCGGATAATGTATTGTTTGTCTTACTTTACCGTAATTTGTGTGTCTTACCGTTTAGCTTCCGAAAATCGAAGCACAGTTGCGCGACATGGTCGATGATTACGAGGCGAAGACTGGCAACGTGTTCACGGTCGATGGCGTTCCGCTGATGCAGCAAATCGAAGAAGAAAAGGAATCGAGAAAAGCTGTAAGTTAATGTTCTCTGGATTGTATGATTTTTATAAATATTTATATCTATAGTGGATTCTTACTAAACTTGAAGTGTTGGACAATTTATTATTATTGAGATTAATTTATTGAGGTCCTATTATTTGTCCTATTATTATCTTTGGTTCTGCTATTTTAAAAATAAGGTTGAAATGAGGTTGCCCGCTTCATAACTTTACCTGGCCTTGCTATCCAAAGAGTCACTGTATTGGGCTGGCAACCCTTAAAGCTTTTCACGGCGCGGTGCGGTTGATGGTATCGGTTGTAATACACGAACACACAAAGCACAGATCAGGTAAAAAGCGTTCCGTTCATGCCATAGCTATAGTGCAAATGTACAAAATTCTTTCAAGTCCACCAAACCAAACTAATTTTTTAAAGGGATCTATGAGAAAAAAGTTTCGGAATTTGTTTTAGAGCTTGACTTTCCGGTACTGGTGGTTGTATTGTATGACTCTTTATTGGATATGAAACAGTTACATAAAACAAGTTACAGGATAACAGCCTTTTACAAAAGCGAACTTACTACTTACGTACTATTGCGATACTTTCCAGGAGCGCCACAACAAGCTGTCAGCGCGCAAGCAAGCGCTGACGCCGTCGAACCCTCTGTTCCGGTCGCTGGCCACCTCGCCGCTCGGCAAGCGCAACCGCACCGCCGCCGGCCTGGCCCATACCGCCGAGCGGCACAGGTAACTTGCCTTGCAGTTTAACTTTACTTAAAATGTGTGGACGTAATAGCGTTGTTTGTTAATCAGTTAATAAAAAAAATTCAAATTTACAGTTTCATGGTTTCATTATTGATTGTTATGTTAAACTGTCGTCATGGACCCATAGTGAATTTAATTTCTTACCCATCTAAGATTCAATGCCGTATATCAAAATTTAACAGCTAGCTTAAGCACTTTAACGTATCACACGCTTTGTGTTACTAGGCAACAGATCTACTAAGTTCAAATATAATATCGAACGGCGAACGCCTGGTGTAAGAACAGTAAGACAAATTCAGAAGACAACGCTGCGGTTATCATTAAGGCTCGTTTGTCCTTCCAGTGTTAGCGGGAGCTAGTCTTATAGCTATTTGTTTTCAAAATAGCAGCATATGTCTTCGTTTGTGGCATGTGTGAAGTAGGCTAGATGATGATTGTTGTCGTCGTTCTTGCCATAATGTGTAGCGTAGGCTAGACGATGATTGTGTCGATGACAAGCAGCCCCCCTCCCTGCGCAGGCCGCCGCCGAAGCGCCAGCTCATCACGGGCAGCGCCACGAAGGCCGTCTCCTCCCTCGCCAGCAACCTGTCCGCGCTCAAACGATCCGCCATATCCACTGTCAAGAGGTCAGTACTGAAACCTTGTAAGGGCAACTATTTGAGCGTTGCAACTCTCTCATTCATCTGGCCTTTTTTTTTGTAAAAATGGAAGAATATTCTGATACCGTCATCTACTAGAAGAACAGGAACTCTTTACAAATAGTCAAATATGATATCAAAATCTGCAGCAGATTTATATAAAACCTAGCCAGATGAATGAGACGGTTGAAACGCTCGAATAATCGCTCGTAAATACAATATCTATACCTTAGGACAATGTTTTCAACTCTTTTCACGGTGCGACTGACATAGTAAGTTGAAAAAATTCGGACCCCTTTATTTCCGGTACAATTAGGGGGCGTCCATAAATTACGTGAGGTGTTTTTTTCAATTTTCTGACCCTCCCTCCCCCCTTGGTGAGATATCGTGAGATTTTATTCAACCCCCTCCCCCACCCCCCAAATCTCACGTGAGATTTTTCAAAATGTGGTTTTGTTACGTAAACGCGTTGGATTGTTACTGTAAAAAGAAAAAACATATTTATTTGAAAAGAAAAAATAAAGTGAATGACGTAACTTGAAAAAAAACTTTAATTGTTCTTCATTCCGATACACCCATGAAGTGTCAAACGTAAAGCGCCATCCACATCCCCACTTCGGTTTTTAAGACCTTAGGCATCTAGATTAAATGGACCAAAAAAGTAGTTTTTTTTTGTTTGTTTCAAACAAGAAAAAAATTGCGTGATATTTGCCGTGACCCCCCCTCCCCCCAACGTGAGATTAGGTGAGATTTGACTCGACCCCCTCCCCCCCTAAAACACCTCACGTAATTTATGGACGCCCCCTTACAAAATTGATTCCGGATTACAAAATGTGTGGAATGACAAATTAGTTGACTTTTTTAATACTATTCTTTTTACCCAACTTCGAAACCCCTCGGTTTTACGAATAGGTCGAAAAACACTGCCTTAGGCAGTAGGACGTGTCAAATATTTTTGCATGTTCTGCCGCAACAGACATAAATCCTAGTGATCGTACCACTCGGCGGTAAAAAATGTAAACCGTAAGAAGTGTTAAAAAAATGTAAAGAATATTAATGTGTAGGTATCTTACACATAGATAATGTATTTGATATGTGAAGCGGCAATTACTCGTGAGTCGTTCGTCGTATGCTAAATAAGACGACCGCAAAAGCGTAAAGAACACTGTATTCGGCCGCGTTCGGCGAGCGACAGCTGCCACAGTCGTAGGTGACGGTCGGCGGACAGTCTAGTGTAAAGATAACGTTCTTTGACGACCGAACGGTGAACGACTCAGGGTAATTGTCGCTTTAAACGGTATCGATCTTGTGTAACAGTATTATTCATTCCTCGTTGGCTATTTCAGCGCTCGCTCGCTACCGAGCGACGCACGTGACTCTAACTCCGCGACGGAAGGCAAGTCACCAACAAAATTAGTAGACTCGATAGTAGCGCCTTTTGTACCGTAGAAGGAATGAGACATGCTGTTACTGCTTATGTAGTTAAATAGACGCGTTATTCATTAGCTAGCCAGTTATCGCTGTAGCTAATGTTTTTAGTAGTTGGTAGTTCGAATTATATTTTACTAGCAGTTGTCCACAACAGTCCTTCAACGTGTCAGCTCCCTGCATACTAAATTTAATTTAAATTGTTCCCGCCGTGTGAAGAAGTAACAAACATACAATACCTACATACATAAACACACACTCACACACACTCGCAAACTTTCGCATTTATAATATTCTGGAGATGAAGATTGCCTTTTCGTTTTAAGACAGCTAACTAACTTCGGTATTATAACTGCAATACGAGTCTTTTCTCTCTTAGTCAGCCCCAGTAAAGTCACCAGCGACTATATTTGGCACAATAAGACTAAAAATATCTGATACGACTCGTACCAAGGGCAGTAGTATATTGTTGCTTGTTCCACAGTAGCAGTTACTATTCCTGCTGTCAATTTTTGTCATTTTAACATTTGACACTGATTAAGAATGTTCCATTTTAAAGCTCCAAATGCACGACATCCGAAGCGGAGCGATGCGGCGTAGGGACGTGACGTCATGGACACCTTATTTTTTTCCTTTAGATGCTTTGTACGCCCTCTTTCGTATACCTAATTTCGAATGTCACATCACAACTGACACGTTATTACTTTTGGAACTTTATAGATATGACAATGCCCGTTTTTGAATACAGGTACTGACTAACACGTGCGATGTACCCTATTTGTTACAATAGTGTGGATTGTCTTTCCAGGCGAATCAGCGGAAGATTAGCTACGAAGGCTTTGGTGGCTAAGGACAACCAAGGCGCCACCGTAAAGAGGAAGCTGGAGTACGGAGGCGACGCGCAAAAGACCCCCAAAGCCAACGGCAGCATTCTCAAACACAAACGCGCGGTACGTCCTGTTTCTTACGACCCTAATCTGGCTCGCGGATAACTCTAGTCACACGAAGTCTATGCTACAAATGATTTTAGGACTTCTTGTAAAGATTCCTGGTTTTTTACGAGCCATAGGTATTCCAACAAGCAAAACTCGGCTGTTGCAGTTCATACCTTACCTATATTAACTTTAACTGGTGACTTGAACGTTTCTAATAACCTACTAAAATTATAGTTAGTGCCATTCACGAAGCTGTACCTTTCTTGGGTTCTCTTGATAGCTGTTGCCTTGCTGATAGACCACAGTGTGCTGTGCGCTATCGAGAGGAGTGGTGCGCGTCTTCGTAGTTGGCACTAAATATGCGTTAACTTGTTTTTAACTCGCTTACAATCGACACCGGCTTGCTGGAGGGAAGGCATTATATGCTCATTATTTGACTATTACATAAAAGCTGATGTTACACTACACCAATAGACATAGCACTGCTACAGGCGCGGACGACACGCGCGGGATGGATTACCTGATAATTTCTGTCGTCTTTTGTAAGACAGTGACGGTATAGTCTATCTCGCGCGTATCTCTACTCGCGCCTTGCTGCGCTAAGTTGGCTGTTGCAAGCTTTAATTCTAATAAATGCGAGTGGACTTTGGTTGTGGGTAGTTCATGTACATGCAAGATGCATGTAGGTACGAGGGGTGATTGGAAAGTTCGCGGCCTAGGTATGAAATCTAATCCAAAGATTTTATTTATTATTTTTATTTCTTTACGTAGTCCCCTTCGAGATGTTTGCTCTTGTTCCATCTGGATTCCAATGACATTACGCCACTTTTGAGGACACTTTCCTCGTTTTTTTTAAGTTTGGAAACAGATGGAAGTCCGATGGTGTCAAATCAGGTGAATAAAGTGGGTGGGGCCATAATTCAAACCCACAGTTGTGAATTTCTGCCATCGATTTTACTGACGTGTGCACACGTGCATTGTCCTGGTGAAAGAGAACTTTTTTTGTCAATGATCCAGGTCTTTTTACTTTCAGTTCCTCTCGTAATCGGCGTAAAAGGTCGCAATAGTAGTCCGAGTTTACATTGGTACCTTTCTGGAGATAGTCAACCATTATCCCTCCCTTATTACTCCCTTTGCATCCCAGAAGACTGATGCCATGACTTTATTCGCCGACAAAATGGCCTTTGTCTTCTTTGGAGGCGGAGATCCAGCACGAACCCACTGTTTTGATTGCTGCTTAATCTCGGGCGTTTAGTGGTGAACCCATGTCTCATTCATAGTAACATACCTTTCCAAAAAGTCCTGGGGTCAGCTTCATACAGGTCGAGACAGTCGCGTGAAATTGTTAGAAGAGTGATTTTTTGTTCCACTGAAAAGTGCTTTGGAACCTATCTCGTCGATACCCTCGAAATGCCTAATTCGTTGACTATAATGGTTTGGGTTCTTTCATAGGAGATACCTACGATGTCAGCTATTTCTCTTACTTTTAATCGTGGACCTTTCATTAGAATCTCACATAAATAATTGCCACATTATGTGGATTGGTCGCAGTGGTTGGTCTCCCGGGGCCATGGTCATCTGCGATGCTGACTCGACCCCGCTTAAATTTAGCTGCCCACTTTTTTACCATCGTATATGATGGACAGGATTGCTACAATGTATACTGCATATCTTCAAAAATGTCTTTCGAAGTCGATCCTTTTTTATAGAGATATTTAATTACAGCACGATGCTCCAAATTGTCCATTATGAAAAATCTGTTAACCCGTATTTTTAAATCAAACGTAAAAAATATTTTAAATATTGTCTTATACTTGAACTTTCGCGGGATGACATCTGAATAATGACAGTTCAAAATGGCAGCATAAAAAAATTAAAAACTTTTTTTTTTAATGCTCAGGCCGCGAACTTTTCAATCAGCCCTCGTATGTGTGAGAGTTTGAGAAATGTGTTCAGCTCGTGAGTAGCATTAATTGCAGAAGAGCCTGTCGTTTAACTGCCCACAAATTTTTAACAGTCGGTGGTAGATTTATATTTAATGACATTACTAGCCTAAAATGCACCTGCCTGCAAAGTTTTAATTTTACCTGTTTTATGTGTGCAATGTTAATAAAATAATACATGCATGTTTTTTATAATCGAATGCGGAGTTCTGTTTTGTATGTTTCTGTTTACTAATTATTGGTAAAATGGTTTTCTCGCATGACACTCCTTAATTTAATCTAACACCAACTAGAACCCGAACAGTATCTAACTAATCAGTTGTATTTCTGGTACAGGCATTATGCGCGATTAACCAATGTGTGTGTGTTACTAAAGAATTCAAATTAAAACTAACTTTTACATTATCTTTAAATGTCACATGACCACTGGTCTCGAAACTTTGTTCACAAAGTAATCATAATTATTCTGTAGAAGATACCAAAAGGTTACAAAATTTACAAGTCTAGCTTTTTACGACTAAGTAAAGAAATAGTTTATGTTCTGAAATAAGACAACAATAATGTCGGTTATGGTTTTGGTTGAGCTTATGGTTTGCACGAAATATCATTGGCGGTAAGTTGACGAACACGCAGAACGGAAGTTCTTATTTTAGCATGCCTATTTTTCATTAACACGCACCTTCCTTTGCCTGTTCGATGTTGTGAAACTAATCAAACTCAGTATCAGATTAAAAATTCTCATCACAGTCCTATGTTTCTCACTAATTTGGGATAACCGTATAAAACACCTAACGGGAGACTTGCCCTGAACAGTCGATCGGCAAGCGGCGCAGCGGAGGCCGACGATCCAACGGTGCCCGCGCCACCGCTTCGACGGAAAACGCGAGAAAGAACCCGCTTATGGAATCCACACAGCTTACTAGTTACACTGACTTTAAGGTAAATACTGGCTCTTGGGAATGGCAAACGAAAAGAATTTATTACTGTACTGAGTCGTCTGCCATATTTTTATTGTTGAAATTGTATTTCTTTACACGATGCATTGGGTAAACCGAGTTATGACATTATCATCAGCGTTTTTGAACACTTTCCTTGGGATATTCTCGTGCTAATTCAAAGTATTATCATATTTGTAAAAAAGAATGGGTACATCCAACATGTGGGTCCAACATCTTATAATTGGGACGCTAACAAGGGAAAGTAAAATTTTGTGGGCAGGTGCTTGTTAGAAATTTTACGAAAGTATCACACGAAAATATGTTTCCAGGACGGTATAAATGAAAAACAGGAGAGTCGGAGCTCCATGGTACCGAAGCCGCCAGACAATATTCCTATGATCGTTTGCCAAGCGCCCATCGCTGAAGCTTACACCCCGAAGAATACGCCACAGAAACAAGGCCCCATGACACCGAAGACGGGAAAGGAGAATTTGCAACACAACCTCGTCGCAACTCCAAAGTCTAACCTACTGTACACGCCCACCAGGCTCACCAGATCAGCTTTAAAATTAAATAATGATGGATTCGCCACTCCCCGTGCTCCCCTTAGTGCTGCCAAAACAAATATGCAGCGAACCACCTCTACCAACAACCTGGCCTTCAAAACCACACCAAGCAACTTGCTGAGGTCCAAAACTCAAACGGGCTTGACCAGAACTGCTAAGCCCATAGGTTGAAATCGCAGAATCAGCAAAGTCTGCACAATGCAATGTTCTATTCTGTTCTGATCAAAACACTACATCTAATCAATGAAGTCATCTATGAACAACGCTTCGATTTCGTATTCGAATATACTCAAGAACTGACGCAGAAATAGCGCGCTTAGCGAGTGTAATCGAAGCATTCTTTGTAGATTTTATTTTTGTACCCAGTTTACAGCTCGCTTTTACAGAACAATATTGCAAGGTGGTAACTGTGCTTGACAATATAATTAATGTTTTACACACGTGATATTTTAATATTTTTTAATAATTGACTACTGCATGTGCATTCTATGTAAATATTTGAATCTCTTTTAATATGATTAATATAATTTGTGCGTTGAGAAGTATAATTTGATTTAATTAGTCGGTAATGTTTGAATTATGTGACCAGTTTACTTTAGATTCACTTTTAATGTTTAATTGAAGTCCCTCCGTGGTTAAATATTAATTATGTCTAGTTATTTAAATTTGATTGCGATCAACTGGATTTGATCATCCGTTTGAATAATTTATAAGAGCAGCCTTTAGACTGGATGTTGCTCCTTTATAATGTTGTATCGTACTTAACTTCAGTATTCGATGTGTTAAGGGTGTTAAGGTTGTTGATAAAGGTCGATGCAATATAAGTGCCTGCCGAAAACCGTATACGCGCCAACGGCAGACTTACGGGGCCTTGAAATTAATTTTAATGTTGTAATATATTGTCATAGATTATACAATGTGTTTTATTTATCATCCATAGCCTAGTAGTTTTTTTGTGGTTGACATTGTTAATGTAGTATTTGACTAAAATGTCTATATTTTTTGATTTCGATGTGGGGGAGAACGGCCGTAGGTTTAGGCGAGCAGTTGATGCGGATAGACATGAGATCGAATTGTTCTTGGATCGGGAACATACCGAAAAGATATTTGGCGAAGTGGATCTCGGGTATCTTATGTAAGATTTCGTTCTTTTATGTCGCCTACATAATTATGACGAACACACAGACATTGCAGAAGACATGAAAGAGATGAAGATAATTTAGGACTGATTTAACCAAACTAGAATAAGAAATCGCGAGTAAAGAGTGATTTTTATTGTTATTTTGGTTGAATCGAAAAAACCATGTATGTACTTATATTCAGAAAAATAATAAAATAGATACCTACCTGAAAACTATTGAAATAAATAAGTTGAATTTTCATCGGTAAGGTATTGTCACTCATTGTGCTACAATATCGATTTGGTAATCCTATGGCATTCCATGAATTAGGTCACAATTTGAGGATTTTATGCCCCTATGTGACACTGCTAGATAACGTTACAAAATCTGAGTATTAAAACTTGAACCTTTTTAAATTTACCTTGGTAATACTACAACTGAACTGCTGCATGATACTGCTGCAGAATAATGTTCCAAACCACGACACAATCGTGAAATTTAGGTAAGTTTCAGTGAAGGATTTTACTTAGAGTAAGTGTTTCAGCGAGCTGTCGGCGTTGTCCATTTGCATGATAAATGAGCGTAAAAATGTGATCGGGTTCATGACCCTGCGCGACCATCCTAACGTCCCGAGCGTCTCGCCTGCAGACTGGGAGCTATGGATCAGGAATATGTTCCAGTAAGTATTCATTTAGGTACACTTGTTTTTTTTTTAAATAATCCCTACATCATAACTTCAAGAGTAACTCTTTTACGTTACCTATTTACAATTACACCGCAGAACTGATTACTATCACGTATATATGAGAATATATTGTCGAGGAAAGTCATACTTTATTTTTGTCTAGAAAAACGCATAGTTCCTCCTTGATTTTATTTCAATTTAACATGGATTTGGGATGATTCTAAGCACTTTGATGATAATATGGATATTGTTAGAGGACATTACATGGTCACTACTATTATCTATGTCAGTGGTTCCTAACCTTTTCAATGTCACTACCCCTGTGAACAAGTATGGGAATTGAGTTTACCCCTAGCTAATTTAAAATAATTAAAATCACACATATTCAAACGTACTATTATTTTGTTTAGTGCCATCTGTTACCCCTCTAGAATTTCCATTTTACTCCTAAGGGGGTAATTACCCCCAGGTTAGGAACCACTGATCTATGTGCTTTGAAACCTAATATTAGTAACTCAAAATAGTCAAATATTCGTTCGCGTAATGTTTTGTACCTATGTCCTGCCTAAACCATCCTGGGCTTTACAATTATCAAAGTAAGGCAGTTATTGATTTACTTACAGTACTTACACCTAAAACGGTAATTTAGAGAGAGCTATTTATACATACCGATACTTGTCTCTTGTGGAAATATGGGGACATCTAGAAGGCTGAAAGCAGTATTCCGACGAATTGAGTACATCCTTTAGTGTCCGACCGAAGGTACAATTTTGGCCGAAGCCGAAGCCGAAGCCGAAGGTGTGTTGACCCCATGTTGACCCTAAGAAATACGAGAATTTGCTAATAGTAAAAAAAAATACGGCAGTAAGTTATGCGCAGTTTTCGTTTCTAAATCAAGTGTGACTATGTTGTTACGTTATGTGTTGTCAGTAATTTATATAATTAACTGCAAGTAATGCGATCGGGCCGGCGAACTCGCTCTGGAATCGTTTGTTCAATTTCAAATCTCGATTTGCAAACCTTCGGCTTCGGCCAAAGCTTCGGCCAAATTTTGGCCGAAGCCGAAGGTTTGGCCGAAGGTGGTTTTTTTGGCCGAAGGTGGCCGAAGCCGAAGCCGAAGCCGAAGCTTCGGTCGGACACTAACATCCTTCCTTGTTTGAAGTCCAATAAATGGGTTGAACAAGTGATTGTTTGCTAATATTTTCCCGCAGGCGTTACTTCTTGTCTCGAAACACGCTGTTTATTCACTTCATGTGCTGTTCTGACAGCGTCTCGGAGACGTTTTTTGAAGAAGCTCTGATATCAGTGTTCAACAACGATGCCTATTTGCTACAGGTCGTGCTTGTAGTACCTCCCACTTGTACGTCTGGTTAGTAGAATTTGGTCCAGAAACAACATTTTCATAGTAGTTTCATGGGTACCTGATGACAAGTCTATGTTAAAGTCCATTCGCTTTGGAACGGGAGTCTTAGTCTGAGACAAAATTATTAATTGTTTTTCAAAATTACAGATGATTTCTTAAGATATCAGACGTTCCGCAAACATGGCGTCACCAGATTTACAGCCAAGAGATCAGACGATGGTGATAGTGAACATTGCATATACGTGGCGCAAAGAAAAGACTTCACCCCGAAACTTATTATACGGCGCGCTGTGTGCGTACCTTAGCAAATTCAATAATAATTCAGTGTTTAGACGTATCCACAATAGGTGTAATAGGTTAGTCCAATAATGGGCATTATTTCTCATCATTCTTGGGCCGCATAAATAGTAACTTTGTTTTGATGGACTGGAAATACATTAGTCATACTTCCGCGCTTGGGAAGGCCCCGGTATTAGGTATGTGGACTTTCCCAGTCCTCTTTCCAAATGGAAGAGGAGGGGGAAATATCTATTACAACCACTCTGTCGTAGTCTTCTTGTTGGATTGGGTGGGCGCTGAGGGATTACGAGGATTCGAGCCTACGACGCCCCTCAGGCGTACACGGTGCCATTGATATTATAGCAGTGTTTATTGATAGATATCTTAATTTAGGGTTAGTTTATTATTGACTTGACTGATTAGTTTCTTTGTCTTATGTAAAACAGCGAAGAAGACAACGACGACGTAGTGGAGATTCTGGACCGTATGTGCCCGAAACTAAAAGAACTGTACGGGGAATTTTACATCAGTGAAATCGTTGGGCGCCACCCAGAGAGCCAGAGGAAGGTCATTGTTGCCCAGGTAAGGCTTCTAACTTATAATAAGTGCTCGACACTGCACCATTAATGGTCATTTTCAGCTTTAAGTCAAAAGTGGAGTGTCGATCATTGGGTAGTTTAGAGGACTTCCTTTATAACTGAGGGGTAAAAAAACTTAATTTAGGTACCTTAATTGTATTTAGATATGCATAGTACAGTATGTGCCCCCACTTACCTATCCAGGCAATTCGGTGTTTTGAACGCGCACCACTACTAATACAAAGTTTGTCTAACTATTTTTAGCAAAATCAAAATGAGGTAGTTCATGATATTAATATTTCGCTAAAAATAGTTAGACAAACTTTGTATTAGTAGTGGTGCGCGTTCAAAACACCGAATTGCCTGGATAGGTAAGTGGGGGCACATACTGTACTATCGAACCAACTGATTCCTGACCCACCGCAGAACGTTGTCACAATAAACGTCATAAACATTTCCTTTGTCAAGCAATGCAATGTCACTATGACGTTCACTGTGAATAGGTTCTATGGTGGGTCAGGAATCAATTGGTTCGATGGTCCTTTGTACCTACATTTTAGCTTCACGACAAAGCGGTTGGAGTGATGTGCCTCAATTCTCAAATAGATTACCAGAATCTCATGAAGATGTACGAACTCAGTCCATATTTCGGATTGAAGAAAGCGACTCATTTGGAGAAGGAAGTTTTAAAACGTTCCAATGACTTGATCGAGATGTTTGCGTAAGATATACTGGCTTTAGTTTGTTGACTTTCAGTTGATAGAAAACTCGAAGAATAAAATAAATAATAATATAGTAAGCGTATACAGATGTAGTGAGAAACTATTTTCCTTCGTAAATGTTCGGAAAAGTTCGTATTTATCGTTTTATTACTTAAAACAATTACAATTATTATTTAAAACTGGATATTTACCATATATTTTACGGAATGAATTCCCTATAAAATGGGCACCGAAGCTATTTGAGAGAAAACGCTAAATACGAACTTTTCCGAACATTTACGAAGGAAAATAGTTTCTCACTACATCTGTACTTACGTTTATTTTTATTATTTTTCCCAGTGACCCAATATTACTTGGAAAACGGAGTCCATTCGATAATGTTCGAACGTTAGCTTCAATTCAACTGGCGGATGCAGTAAGTTCTCCATTTAATTTACCCAGTGAGATCAAGTGTAAAATTAAATAAATGTTTCTGTGAATAGATGAGTTTTCGGGCCTAAGGGTCCGGGGCGTGTGCAAGCTCGCAGGTCCCGCTCCGGCCAATTTTCATTGTTCAGACACATAGAGGATAGAACCTATAGAGAAACAATGTTCGCAACCCCGGTCCGCAAATAGTTTGTTGATTTCAACATACTAAACGTCATCGTCACTGTCACAGAAACTGTACAGAGCCAATAACCGTAGAGAAAAAGGCACTAGCGTTACGCGCGATCTTGGACCGGCCAATAAGAGCACAGCGATCACTTCAATTGTTTTGCGGAATAATTTCCGAACAACCAAGATGACATTAGTACTCTATAGGTTCTATCCTCAATGTTCAGACACGTTTAGTTACTAAAATACCCGCAATTCGACTAAAATACTCGGATTAAAGCCTAGTTCGGACTAGGCTAGTATTTTAGATGAGTAGCGAGTATTTTAGTAACTAAACGTGTCTGAACAATGAAAATTTAGTCGGAGTTTCATTGTTCAAACAAAATTATTTACTAAATTACATACTCGCTACTCGACTAAAATACTAGCCTAGTCCGAACTAGGCTTAAAGTCCGTCGCACGCGCCCGTGCCAGTTACCGGTGTTCATACAATTTGTTAGACGAGCGTCCGTTACTGGTAATTCGCGTCAGCTTGCGTAGGCCCTTAGTTCGTCAATATTAAAAAGGTGGCGAAGGTGTGGTACCTACTACAGATGTCAGCGGAGACTGCCGGGGTGGCGGGGACATCGCGTGTCGATATTACGTTGTTACTTTGATCCTACCACCGCCTTTCATTCCCAGTGAGGATAGAGACGTCCGCACGTGAATGTCGGATTACAAGGGCTTCATCATGCGTTTTGCTAGCGAGTTGAAAGCAAGCTGCAAGATCAACGAGAGCGCGTAACGATCCCCTGAGTGCATAGCTATTTTGCCCCGATCGCGCAGCGAGTTCGCCACGCCTAAAGTGGGGCCTCCATGCTGGATGTCGCGTTGAACTCGCTGTGTGCTCTCCTCGCTTTCAACACGCTCTAAATTGTGATTAGGCCCTATCTGAAGTATCGAAAACGTTAAAATTACAGCCGCAAAAGGGAAAAAAGCCGAGTTCAAGAAAATCGTCAGGCCGGGTTAACTTCGGAAGGAACGCAGCTATGCGGCGAAGCTTTGATCATCTATATTTCAACAAGCAGTCGGACGATTACAGTGATCAGGTTAGCTCAGTGTCTTTTCAATTTGAGATGTAATTGTTGTGGGAGTTGCTGGCCCGAGGCCGGAGTGATCGCGCCTCGGTACCGCTCTGTTTTCAAAACAATAGTGACTTGAAAATCAGCATCCAACTTGTTACTTAAGCCGTTGGGGTCAATGTTGAATACCTAGTTATATTATGTTCTGTTTGTGCCACCGGTTATGTTTTTACTAATACCAAGTTTCTTGGGGTAATTCTTCTTGATAATGATGGTACATATTTTAAAAGCGTTGGTAGAATACGAAAGACGCGTATTTTTTTTTGAAGAAGAAAGGGAAGAGCGTGTAGGACGTTATACTGCCTTCTCCTGTCTGCAAAATTACCTAATGAATCTAAATATAATGTAATAATAAGAAGGGATTTTTAATTTATACATACATACAGATATACCTGTGTTCCCAATTGGGGTAGGCAGAGCACACGAAACGTGACGCAGATATAATCATTATTATGACTGTATCACGCTTCGCAGCCACTTCTAACAAGTTTTAGGTTTGCAAACATAGAAGACGTAGAATAGTGACAGGTTGCTAGCCTGTTGCCTGAAGCATACCTAAACCTATTTCCTTAGCCTCTTACGACTTCCACGAAAGAAATTAAGATTTGTTTATTCTATCCTGACACGACACAGCATTTTTAATTTATTGGTACACATTACAGGGTCTCTTGACGTCACCGACGCCGTCACTAGTCCCGCCGACCAAAGTCGTGTATTTGGACGCTGACCCGTTCGAGTACGACATAGTCAACATCGACTCTAATTTGCTGGCGGTGCCTGACGCGGACTCCTTCGCACAACTGTGAGTAGACCTTTGAATGCTTAGTTAGGGTCAGTTCACACCGAGACGCGCACGCGGCGCGGCGATGCATAAAGAGGCCAGTGATTTCGCGCTGCGCAGCGCAGCGCCGCGCTACGTCTCGAGGCGCAGCGCGACGTACCTGAATGCTCACAATGAAGTGTGAACCTTATCGTGTAGCAAATAAAGTTTATTTTGATTTGCTCTGTTAAAAATGTGCGCGTAGCGCTGCGTCTCGTCGCGTCTCGTCGCGGTGTGAACTGACCTTTAGTAAGGCAAGATTTGACTCAATAATAGGTCTGGTCCTTAAAACTTGCAGGACGAAACGAAACACGCAGTTATCATTATCACACTAAGTACACTAAGGATCAGTTCACACCGAGACGAGACATAGACATCATTTAAGGTACCTGGGTCGAATATGGCCAGCCGAAAAATATGGCCATACCCCTACACAGCCATAACTATAGCGAGATCTACAACTTTGTTTATATGCACTGTTACGCCTATGTGTGAGTAATGCTTAGGCGTCGCCAGTGTCGCCACCATCTTCCCTGCGGCAACGCTGGTCCTGCAATGGCAGTCGATATGAAACCACGTGTCACGGATGCAAATATTCACTCATAAGCTTTAGTGTTTTTTTTGTTTCTCGTGACTTTTAGCTAAAACAATGTATTCTATTTTTGTCAGTAGTAATCACAAATTATATGGGTATTTTTTTTTCGAGCTTACTTTTGTATACTTTTGTTTTTTAATTTTTAAGTGAAATGTGAGTGCAACTGAAAATATGGCCACATAGTGGCCATATTAGTTTTATTGGTTTTTGAACTTCGGCAGCTGCTGGCCATATTAATCATATAGATATTTGTTTTCAGTCTTTCTCAATTTTATTTCTTTCTTTCTCCTTGCAGAATATTACATAACTCCACAATATATATCAAAATAGGGCTGCGAACTAGTTTACTAATTACTAGTTAAAAAAATTTTTTTTTGTTCTTTTTGTTCATTATATGTCATCAATTGATTTTATGTATCGCACTAAGTCACGTGTGGTCTGGGATTTAGAATTACACCTCTCCGTTTCGTCCGTGAATGTCACTAGAGGTTACTAAGCAAATGGGTTAACCTATATTGTAGGTGATGGGCTAGCAACCTGTCAGTATTGTACCATTTATGTCCAGCCTTAAACCCAAACTTGAAAGTGGCTCCAAAAAGTCTAAATAGTCATAGATTTGTCTGTGTAAAGTTTTCTATGATCTGTCTAACCCGTTTAGGAATACAAGCGTGGGGTTATGTATGTGTATAAAGGACCAAGTTCCCTTACATATAGAAATTACTTCTATGATCAATTCATACCGTTAATATGGCCTATCGCCTGGCCATATTCACATACACTGTCGGAAATATGGCCATTTTCCCGACTTTCAAAAAATATATTCCCAATCCTAACCTATTATTTTTTTGATATTTTTGTGCCTACTATATATTACCTAAATAAACACATTATCGAATAAATAGGGCTTCGTCACTTTCACTATTATACATGTGCGTTATATTTAGTGTCAAACCTTAACGTGGCCATATTCGACCCAGGTACCTTACTACACAATAAGGTTCACACTTCATTGTGAGCATTCAGGTACGTGGCGCTGCGCATCGAGCGCTGAGTCGCCACCCGCGCGGTGTGCGGGAGCGGTGTTGCGCACGTAGCGCTGCCATCTCAAAATATACTTTATTCGCTACACAATAAGGTTCACATTTCATTTTGAGCATTCAGGTACGTTGCGCTGCGCCTCTACACGTAGCGCGGCGCCGCGCTGCGCAGCGCGAAATCACTGGTGTTTATGCATCGCCGCGTCGCGTCGCGTCTCGGTGTGAACTGACCCTAACGTGGAAGCTATCTATTTTTTGGGATGCCTTGTAGTCTATGTCCTGTCTAGGAACTCAAACTATCTCACATGTTCCTAGAAGAAATAAATTGAGCGGTTGGTGCGTGATAAAGTAACAGTAGGCCTAGCACGGCAACACGCGTCGCGCGCGGGATAGTGTACCTGTCACCTTCTGACGTCTCCAGTTAGACAGTGACAGGTATAGTCTATGTCGCGCGTATCCCTACTCACGCCCTACCGTGCTAATGGGACAGACAGATGCTTAAGAGTTACTTTGTCGTTGAATCAGTGGGGATTTTAAATGATCGCGTCCGCTTCTGCAACCCTCTGAAAGGGTTCTGTGGATCTACAGTAGTTTATTCTATGTATAATGTAACAAATTAGATTCGTTGAAGACGTGTCAAAATTTGCTGTCATGTTGTATGAAAAATTTTACAGCTCATCGACGAGTTTGGTTAGTTACATTACATAATATCACCACAGTAATAATTTTCTGGCATTACAGTTTAAAATTTAAGAAGAAGTCCGGAGTCGAAAACATCTCATCGACGATGCGCACTAAACAAAGGAAACGTGAAAGTAATCTTTACCTTTATTTTGTAACCTTATTAGGTCCAAAATTTGTTGTTTTATCGTAAGAAAAATTATTTATTAGTAGCAAACAATTGTAGTAGTAGGCACAACGTTACGTAATTTAATCTTAAACTTTCCCTGATCTATTAATTTAACCTTTTGACCGCCAAGGCGCGAAGTGAAACGCTGTGCTCCTAACGCCAAAGACGTGAGTCGGATCTTGTTTTTTTTTTTCGAATGGTGCTGTATTTAAATAAGGTATAAAATAACTTACACTACCTATAAATAAAGTACCTAAACCTAGAAAAAATGTTGCAGCGTTTTATATTTCAGTTCTTTCGCAATAACTTCGACGCACCATTTAACGTCGTGGCGTCACGGGCACTGACTTGCGATGACGTGATATGGCGTCTTTGGCGGTCAAAAGGTTAATAAACTGCTCCGCCTTGTTTTATAGCTGCGACCCTAATCTTGCATGTATCACACTTGTATTCCCAAATAGGTAGGTAGAACACACGAAACGTTACAGAGACGAAACCTTGTCAATTTCACGTTTTTTAGACAATTAGCGCAATTTATTATTATGATGAATTACTATTATGTAACTGTTGCGTAAATCACAATTACAGGACAACAATCGGTGCTGAAAGCTGCAAACGATGATTTTAAAGAGCAACTATACCACGGAGATCCCGATGCGTTCATGATAGAACTGTACGCCCTTCGAGAAGATATTGATGAAAGGTATTTAATTTAAAGTACATATTAGTTCCGGTGTAATATTTGAAACAGTAACACACAGCTATTGTTGCCTCGAGCTTTCGCAAACATGTTTCCTTTGCCGTCTCATACGTCATCCATGGAAAAAATGGAATAGTATTATTTTTAACTCTACTTTACAAGGAAAAAAAATTTTTTTTGCTACCCGTTTGTTGATGAGATGTAATTTTCAGGAAAGGCTACGATTTACTGGAGGCGGCATTTGAAATAATGAAGGACTACAACTATTGCTTGATCCGTGTGCCTTGTGACAGCAAAGCTATACACCTACTGCAACATTTTTGCGTAAGCATTATTTCAAACATAAGACAAATAAGTATCAAGACCTATTGAAATATCCAACTGATATTTTAAATTGAGTGAGTAGGTAGTCTTTTGAAGATACCTACAATCACGCCTGTATTCCCAAACGGAGTAGGCAGAGCACACAAAACGCTATTTAGAGAAAACAATGACTATTTCACGTTTTGTAGCCACTTCTAGCATAATATTTTTTAGGTTTTGAGGTGGCAGGTACAATAGTGACAGGTTGCTAGCCTGTTGCCTAAAACATACCTTAACCAATGCCCTTAGTCGCCTCTTACGACATCCACGGAAGAAATAGAGAGGTGTTATTCTAAACCCGACACCACAGATACTACTAGAGATACTTTCTTCAAAACAAGTTTCACTTTAAATTGCGAGTTTTTCTCAATTTGAAAATTTAAAAAATTGTTTTTATTTTAATTTTACCCAAATTACCTGTGAATCATTCGTAAAAGATCCGCGTGAAAAGTGACGCCCATCAATACGGATTACCCTCAGATGTCTGTCGATACTGATATCCGATAATTTTAAACAAAAAAAAACCGACTTCAAATCTATACTAATATAATAAAGCTGAAGAGTTTGTTTGTTTGTTTGAACGC